>JACEVL010000031.1:994907-1092407 GCA_020284085.1 Aporrectodea caliginosa | reverse complement strand
GTTTGGACAACCCTCTGCTCGACACTGCTTGTTAATGAGCTGGTGCCTTGCACTTAGCTTTAGAGTAGCACGTTAGAAACTTGGAGTTTACGATTACAATTCATCTTTTTAATTATTGTGTTTCTTAATTGTTCTGTGTTACTCATTGCTTACTTACTTGTGGGGACTGTGGTTTGTCGTAGCACTCTATGCTATCTGATTCTGGGAGGCCATATTGTTTATTTTGGAGATTGGCACGAACTTGGCAATAGATTCAAGGAATCTAGCTCTGTCACACGACTGACTTCTTGCAGAACTTGCCACAAGTGACATGGTATTACCACTGAGGCAAAATATCACTATAGTTGTCTGACACAGAACACAACCGTAGACATTCTTATAAGCGCCAGTGGTACAATTTATTTTCCATGCCCTTGCTGTTGATGTAATACATGATATTATGGTCTTTGCTCAGCTAGTAGCTAACATATTAAATGATGTGCGATCTGTAAGCAATATTCGACCAGATTTCAAGCTTGTTGATCTTCAATAAATAATGTATGTTGACTGGTTGAAGGGTAACAGGTCGATAATCCGATGGTTCGATAGTCCGAAGATTCGTAGTAGCTTGACGGATGAAAATAATTCTTGCTTGAGTAGAAGTTCGATTAATTAACAGAATTCTTGCTTAAATAGAAGTTGGATTGATGAAAATAATCCCTGCTTAAATGAAAGTTGGAATGATGAAAAGATATTGCAGTGTAAGTAGAAGTTGAATTCATGCAACGATTTTGTCGGATTAATGTCGTACTACAGAATCTTTAGACTATCTAACCTTCGGACTATCGAACCTTCGGACTGTCGAGGCGTAACCGGTTGAAGCAGGTTGGGGGCAAATTGCCGGTACTTGCAACCTTCTAATCAGTGTCTGTCAATTGAATCTGGGTGTGAAAACCAATGGTGTGAACATAAGCAATTTGCATTTTGGTCACTTGTTTAAAAATTGAAAACAATTTTATTGTTTGTTAGGTTTGGGTCCGTGTCAAGCTGTGCACACTATCAGTGTTTCATACATTCAGTGACTGTGATAGTGTATCAGCATTTGTTGGCAGTTGAACTCGGAACAAATATCCTGAAGTTACAGAAGCCTTCAAAGAGTTTACTCAATTGCCTCACGTCATTTCTGATACCTGCTAACTATACTGGAAAGCTTTACCATTTTTTCTGTGAACTCTGCTCACAGAAAACTATTTGTATAAAAAAATAGAACCACTCAGAACATTCCACCAACTCAAGATGCAAGTTTGTGCAAAACATTAAATGTGCCAGGTATCAGGCTGGGCATTTGTGGAGCCAGGCATTAGTAACACTGCGTTTATTACCAAATCTTGCTGATGGAGGGTAGTCATGAATTGCATCAATCATGGTTTAGAACTGTTAGTGATACAGCAACCCAGAGAGTATGTATTCCAGATTTGTCTAAATGTAAAGCTTCTATGAGCAGCTATTCCTACACTAGTGTGTGATTTACGTTCACAAGACACACCAGGAACAAGTGGCAACACTACGAGCATGGCACAAGTGGTACAGCTGGTCACCGCGACTAAATGATTTAACATCACATCACTTGGAGAACAGACAAGCAACACTGCACCCAGTAGCAACATGTTTTTCTGGTGAAGGACTTCACTGTATGTCCTTGTGTATTATTAGTAATAATTGTGTGCAGCACAATACTATGATTGTGTGTGCTTTTCGAAATTTTAATCATTCATCACAGAGAAATCCTGTTGCCAAGAACAGAGCATATCAAGTACTTCAGTGACTCAGTATAAAATTTGAAAATTTCACCTATGTACGTATGTAACACAGACAAGACTGTGCAGTTACAACCAGCCACGGAAACAGCGTGTAAGGCTGCATTGGTGGAACCCTCAACCGGAACCAGCGTACGGTACAACAGACGATATACTCACTCCGGAACAACTGTATCGATGGACTCATGCTAACCAGTGGCATAACAACCATATATCGAGGGTGGACAAAGTCCATAGACCCCGAGGTCCGAAGGCCCCAAGGTCCGAAGTACCCCAAACTTTTTAACGTGAGTTCAGCAGAAACTTGAAACAACAAAAACTGTGTTGGACATACTGAAACTTATATCGAGCTCTCCCATCACGTCATGCCTATATGCCGGAATTGTCTACTGCCTGTGTAATGTTTGCCGCTCTCCCAGTCATCCTCGCCATTTCAGAACGCTCGTTCTCCAAATTGAAAATCATAACGACGTATCTAGATCCACTATCTCGCAGGACAGACTTGATGGGCTTGCTCTTCTTGTGATCAAACACGAATGTAGACAAATTGAATACTGATGACTTGATAGACACATTTGCGAACAGTAAAGTTGGAATATCCAAATTCATGAAGTAATTCTCTGAAGAATTACAGTCTACATTACCATACTGCAGTAGCATGCATAGGCAGCAGACCAATACATTTCGTTTTCTTTTTTAAATCGAGACAAGTTAACTTGAATTAAAATATCCCTTGAACTATTCATCACTTAATACACTCATCAGGGTAACCTAGAAACCTATAGACTATGTCACTGTGCATGACGCAGTACTCTCTTCATGATTCTTCATTGAATAGGCCCATGTAATTCTCTTATCTAAAGTGTTAGTGTACACTGGCTATGCATGTAACTGGCCTATAAGTGACAGGCCAAATTGGCCAATACATTCCGGTTGCTTCCGGTTCTGTCTTGAACTATTAATGTGACTTGAACTATGGATTATTAATAACGTTTAACACTCTGTTTTTTACCTATCTGCAGATTTAAATAGCTATAGATAGTGTAATGGTTAGAGTGTTGAGATCAATCCCCACCATGGGAGAAATTTTGTTCACGATTTCAGCTCCATGTACGCCCCTATCAAACTCAACTACAATGATTACACTGACCGTACACTGTCGGTGGGAAGATGAGACGGCAAGGAAGAAGACTGGCCACCCACCCGCATATATGCTGAGGATAAGAAAATGAAGGTGCTAACACTTCATACACATAGCTGCCTCAGTAAGTGACTGCTCCTCCTTCTTCCTCATTATTTTCACTCTTTAATCTTGTTAATGTGTAAGGGCCCAAGCATAGAGTGTCCAAGGGCCCCCAGCTAGGATGTTACGCCACTGATGCTTACTTGTTGGGAATAAAATATTTTGTTGGCGAGTCAGGTAGAGGCAAATAGATAGGAGATAGATTATCTTGTGCTGAAACTATACACAATTGAGACTGGTACTTAGGCTGCATTATGGAGATATCTCATGAAAATCATGATGCTTTGGTAAACCTAAGCAGCCTAAGGGGCCGTTCACATATTATATAACGCTCAAGGGGTAGGTGGGTGGGTTCCTGTTTTGTTAGCGTTATAGGTTTATGGTGGGTGGGGTAGGTTCAAGGTTTCGTTATATAACAAACTTTTTCAGCTTATGCTATTTTGCTTGTTTGTCTGACCATTGGACTTTCACTGTAATATTTTAATAAATATTCTTCATTACTAATTGTGTTTTATGTACTTACTCACTCAGTGCTTTGCATAATATGGGATGTGGCTAGCTGGTAGGTAGCAGCGCTCTATTTCAAACTATTCGAGGGTGGCCATATTGTTCATTTAGGACGCATTCTCAATCAAGAAATCAAGAAATTTCGTTTAATATTCAAAGTATCACACTGACAGGTCGCAACTTGTGACAAGTATAAGGTAACAAAATTGTCTTTAATAGCTCTGAGAGTAGCCATGAATTAATTGGTTATTATACCATTGACTCAGTTCTGACAGCTACAAGTTGAAAATAAGATAATTAGAATAGTGGTGTTGTAAGTTACGGCAGCTTAAATGAGGTGATGAATGAGCGAATGAGGTGATAAATGAGTGATGTGATGAATGATTTATAAGTAGGGGATAATGTATTTAGTAGTGGTACAAGTTTTCAAATAGTACACGAGATATAAAAATTTGGGGGTAGGGGGTAGGAAGCATATCTGTTATATAATATAGGGGTGGGGGTCACAGCTGCTGTTATGTAACGTTATTAGGGGTGGGGGGTAGGCAAAAAATTGAGATTTTTTGCGTTATATAATATGTGAACGGCCCCTAAAGGTCCTGAAAAGTCAAATTTGTGGCCAAGACGCTGGGATGACGGCTGGATTCCAGTTAACCATCTCTTTCCTACCATTGTTTCTCAGCGCATTCAATTTAGGATTTTGGTCTGGGTCTGGCGGTGCCAGTTAGGGAGCGCCCCAGCCTACTTGCACGAGTTCTGTCGCCCTACCTCAGGTTTAGCTACCCGCAGAAATCTTCGTTCTGCATCTCGTGGCGAACTTGCTGTTCCCTTTGCGCGCACTTCAAAGATGCAACTTCGTGCCTTCTCAGTGGTTGGGCCGACCATCTGGAATAATCTTCCTTCAGATCTGCGTGTTCTTCAAGCTGGAGACTCTGCATACACCTTTTACAAGAATTTGAAAACTTCTCTATCGCCGTAGTTGGGCTGGGAGCGCCTCTGAGTAGGTCATCTTGGAGGGGCGCTATATAAGTCCAATGAATGAATGAATGAATTGAGGACTTGGTCACTATTACTGTGTGTCAGTGTAAACTTGACCCGACAACCGACAGACAGATCGTGACTAACTGGAAGCTCTTCACAGAGAAACATTACAACAGACATTAAATTACCACAGTGGTAGAAATAACTGACAAAATAACGGAAATTAAATTACAAGTATTGTATTGTATTTGAACACTTGTTATAGCGCCTCAACCAGATTTCCCATTCAGAGGCGCTCCCGACTACTGCGCGAACGCTGAATCGGAGTTTCACGCCGAAGCGCATGAGCAATTGCGAGTGAAGGACTTGCCCAGGGTCCCTACGCAGCGACTTTGAGGTGGATTCGAACCCGCAACCCTCCAGCTGCAAGGCACCGAACATACCCCCAAACCACCGCGCCCCAGTATATTGTGTTGTGTTGTGTGTTGTATTGTACTCCACGTTTATAATGCGACCGAGCCACCCGCAGTAAAGATCCGAGAAATTAATCTCTGATAAACCGACCCGACCGGGAAGCGAACCCGGTGCGCCGGCGTGACGAGCGGGAACCAACCCACTCGGCCACTCAGGATCCTTAAGTGATACAAAATAGAAAAACATTGTAAAAATATAGAAAATAGACACTTTTGCACAATTTAAAGTGAAATATGTTAAAAGACGATCGCCGATAATGAAGACTTATTGACAAGAAATTCTAGCTGTCGCCTAAACATGTCTGTTTATAGCCCAAAAAACCCGCACAAATGGTCGAACTAATAGAAAAAGTACCGCGTTTAAGGCACATTTTCAATAATTTTTTAAGTTATGTTCCCAAATGAATTAAGTGATGCCTCTCGCTGAAAAGTTTTAAAATATGTTTTTCTTGAATACATAAAAGTTTGTTGCTTTTATCCACAAGATGAACAATGCACTGCCTTTTTGGACCTTATCCTCCTCACTAAAACAACTATTTTGAGGTTAGGGCCTAAACATTTAGAGCGAGACAGTCTTTGTTTAACAACATTGTATCATAAAGAAAATCACTTTTTGCAGCTGCAGCTCTCCTGGTCCCTTTGATAAGAATCGTTATTTGTAGATCATAATTCTCGTTATTATTTAAAAGAAGCAGAAAATTGTATCATAAAATTGTAAATATTGTGCACATGCCTTCAATATAGTATTGTAAATATTGTTATGAATTCTAAAATCCAAAATATTTGCAATCATTGTAAAACAAAATTGCTATGTGAGATGAATAACTAAATAAAAATCGTTATTAATTTAAAAATAATGTTGTATGCGATGACTAACTTGATTTGCAATCTGTTCGACAATGTATCTGACCCATGGTATTTCGTCAAAGTTGTCAGAAGTCTCAGATTCTATTCGAGGCACAGGCCTAGACATAATCACAATGTCATATAAACAACAACTTGTACTAAACTTATGGACAAATAATCTTGCTATGAGAATGGTATGTTGTGCATTGGCTTCCACTGCTCTTGAAAGCGAGACAGTCTTTGTTTAACAACATTGTATGATAACGAAGATAATTAGCATCGACCTGCTCCTTTATCCAGGTTACGGAACATGCAGCTGAGATGTTAACTTAAGTGCCAAGTATTCCCAGTCTTTTAGAATACTTTTTTCTATCATATTGTTTGAAGTAGCATATTATGCGTCTGCAATTGCGTCTCACCAAGCGTGCTGTACCTAATGACTTCTACGGAACGACAATCGCAGGGCAACAATACATTAGACGGTGGACAGTGCAAGAAAATATGTAGCATGTAGCCCAATCATAATCCGTTCGAGCAACTCGTGCGCGGGATAGAGCTCCGCTGAAACGACTGTTCTGTCGAGACCTTTGGAAGCCTTTGACGCATAATAGTTAATATCCATCGACTGATGCTTTCAAGTTAGATAATGACGCTGCACAAATAAGACGACTTATAATTGATATCAGTATCAACGCACTTGATAAATTTGTCATAAATTTTGTCTGAATGCATGTTGGAACTCTGTTTATAGAAAGTTATTTGGTTTTAATAAATGGGAATCTGTTAAAGGCTTCATCTGTGGCCTTGGTAGACTAGATTTACATCACATTATTAAGAAACGTCGCATGATGATCATGTTCTATAGGCGACTTGTTCATTCGACATCTGATTTTCTCCAGGATATTTTCTGGTGTTACGTTGTTGAGCACTTTCTTTGTGACTCTGAACTCGTCGGCATCTTGAACGGTAAATTTAGTTGCATAAATGATCTTTACGAACATTTTCGCAGTCTGTGCGTTTGATTTGGTTTGTTCAGATTTGTGCATGTATGTTTTGTTTCTGCCTTCGGGCGTAATAATAAAGTTCTGACAATTAAAAATAATTACCATAATTACCTAAGTACCAGGCCTTTTTAAAGGAGTTTTTAGAACTGCACAACCCATTTTAAAGCCGTGGTAAGTTATTCCAAATCGGATGACAATGAACATATTAAACTATTTTTAATTGCACAAAAATGCTTCTACAGCTGCACAAATTTATTTAGAGCTGTCCTTTTTGTGTAGAACCGCGCACTAAAAAAGCCATGCTGAGTACTATTTGCTAACTGGTATGAAAATTTAATGCAACACAACTACGAGGGAGTATTACAGGCAGAGCGGTTTTGTAAGGCAGTAAAGGACGCTGTAGTATGTGTCCAGATACCTAATTATTTACTTACTATGTTATATTACAATGTTTTGAAATACTGTAAGAATACTCCTTACCATCCCTTCTTTTCTTTGTTTTCTTTGCAATACTTTGCTGCCATGCAACGCTCCCAGTCTTTCACAAATGAAAGCAGACGAGTTTCTGGAGGAATTAAACCACGAATCCAGTATTAGTAAACGTTTCTGTATTAGGACTAGTTTTATTCGAAGATTTCTCACAGGCTCTTCGGTTTTAACAACATCCTACCGTTTTCTTTTCTGTGCCCTCCCTAAGCTCACTGTGCATCAATTTAGAAAATGCAAATACATGCAGTTTCGCCACAGATAGGCCTAGACATCAAACCATTTCATCCAATGTAAGCACACACAGTGTGTACGCTTTTCTGTTGCTCCTATAGTTATTCCATGTGCAATATAATGATTAATGACCTGTAAGATGTAACTTGTATCTTGGCCGCATCGGGTTCCTATTCATTTGTGGAAGATATTTGACACAATTCTCGACTTACAGAGTTAGCGAAGCTAATTACATGTATAATTAATGTAGAATTGCGTCTTGATATCTTTTACGGGTGATTCAGATAGCGATATGTGTCGTCCTTTTGGCGTTACCTTTGTATACCTACTGATGTTCTTATTTGAATCACTGTAATATCGATAGGCGTTATATAGACGTTTAAAAATTAAGAAAAGAAAACTGTGCTTTAGGGGTCTGCAAGTAGTAATATAAAATTTCAAATTAAATTGGATATAAAAGTTTTGCAAAACTTGATGCTATCGTGCACTGTTTCATGGTTCTAGTAAATTAGTAATTTACGTCAATGTTTTTAGAATCAAAAGACACCACATATCGAAGACATTCTCTAACATGATCAAGAATAGGCCTACCTACATTCTGTGCACTAGTACTCGATATAGTTTGAAGCTACTCTTTCAGAGTAACTGACTATGAATAATAGGATGGTCGTTAAAAATAAAAGTCGGAATCTACTGTTCGCCAAGGTGCCATTTGGTTCCATTCCATCAAGTAAAAAAAACAAAAAGTTGTATGAAAAACTATTAATATTTGGGACTCGCACAACACCATCTTACCTGGGTGACCGTAGTCAGCAGGTAGGCATCGGTACCACTCGATCTGAGCCCACGCTTTGTACTTCTGGAGAACCACAAGGTTCTGTCCTCGGTCCTTTATTATTTACAGTCTTTACTTCCCCAATCAGTCATATAGCTAAGCACTTTGGAATCCAATTACAACAGTATGCGGATGATACTCAGCTACATATTGCTCTGTCACACACTGACTAGTCTGGTAAACTAAAACTTGAAGAGTGCCTCTCATCTATGTATGCATGGTCCTGTTTCAATGGTTTGGCCATAAACCCAAACAAGTCTGAGGCAATTCTGTTCGGTTCAGGCCAACGCCTGCGTTCTTTCTCTTCACTTTCTAGTGTCGACCTCGCAGGCACTGCTGTGTCTCTTTTAGATACTGTCAAAACACTTGGGGTAACCCTGGACAGTAAGCTCACATTCCGACCACACATAACAAACCTTTGTAAATCTTGTTTCTATCACATCAGGGCAATACGTCACATCAGGTCGGCTCTAACTAAGAATATGTCTCAAACTATAGCCTGTTCACTTGTATCCTCTCGTCTTGATTATGCCAATTCCCTTTTTGTGGGTGTCTCAAACCTTGAACTCAAAAGGCTGCAACGAATCCAAAACTCCTTAGCTCGTGTAGTGATGCGTGTCCCACTACGAACATGCTCCTCAGTCCTACTCCACGAGCTGCATTGGCTTCCTGTTGAATTCAGAATAAAATTTAAATTGGCCTGTTTGACCTACAAAGCCCTCAGCACCAGCACACCTACCTATATTCATGCACTACTAACTCCTTATATCCCTCCTCGTTCCCTGAGATCATCAAGCACCGGTCTTCTAGCTGAGCCACGATGCAGAACAGTCATGGGCTCTCGTGCATTCCACGCCTCTGCTCCAAAGGAATGGAATCAACTACCACTTTCTCTCCGTAGCTCTACTTCACTTCCTTCCTTCAAAAAGCGGCTCAAAACTCACTATTTCTCCTTGGCTTTCAAGGATTTAGAAATCTAAGTGCATCTTCACCTGGCGGCTGACTATCCGCGCCTCAGATTCACATTTCGGTGTGACCTTGCGCGCGTTACAAATTTATTTAATAATAATAATAATAATAATAATAATAATAATAATAATAATAATAATAATAATAATAATAATAATAATAATAATAATAATAATAATAATAATAATAATAATAATAATAATAATAATAATAATAATAATAATAATAATAATAATAATAACAACAATAATAATAATAATGATAATCAAAGTTTTACCATAATGCGAACACTCGAACAGTAAGCATTATAGTTGTAATCAACAATGAATACTTAAACCAGAAATAAATTCAACCACTTGTAGTCGGTCCAGGTTACAACACAATGACACTAATTCATTCCTGATTACTAGTGATTACACTGATTAGTGATTAAAATTATTTATTACAGTTGTTATTATTATTGCTACTGAGGTACCGTACTTAGTCAATGTCAATGCATGGGGCCTTGATCGCTTGCGGCACGCTCTTTAATTGTTGGTGCTGAGAACGAGTTGCTTTGGATACAAAATAGCAAACGAGCCAGAAGCATAAGAACCAGAAGCAAAAAATCAGAAGTAGAACCAGCAACAGAAGAAACAGAATCAGAGGAACCACAAGCAGAAGAAACAGAACCAGCAAAAGCAGAGTGTCATAAAGTGCAGAGTGACACCAGCTTCCACTGTTCTTATTGCAGAGAACTTTACAGTCTACAGCGACCAACACAAAGAAACGTGGATTAAATGCTTAACATGCAAGTACTGGTGCCATGAAAGCTGCGCCCCAATTGAGCCCGGCGACAAGCAATTTTTACTGTAATTACTGTCGTTAACTATCAATTTTTCCTACGTAAGATTACAACTGACAGTTTTTATTCATTTTCTCGTTACTATTGTTAAATGTGAAACAAATAATTCAGATAGCTCAATCACCATTATTGTATTGTATTGTATTGTATTTGAACACTTGTTATAGCGCCCCTACCAGATTCCTATTCAGAGGCGCTCCCGACTACTGCGCGGACGCTGAATCGGAGTTTCACGCCGAAGCGCATGAGCAATTTCAGTGAAGGACTTGCCCAGGGGTCCCTACGCGGCGGTTTTGAGGTGGATTCGAACCCGCAACCCTCCAGCTGCAAGGCACCGAACATACCCCTACACCACCGCGCCCCAGTTGTATTTTGTTGTGTTGTATTTTATTGTATTGTACTCCACGTTTATATTGCGACCGAGCCACCCGCAGTAAAGATCCGAGAAATTAATCTCTGATAAACCGACCGACCGGGAACCGAAATTGGGCCGCCGGCGCGGCGAGCGGGCTACCAACCCACTCGGCCACTCAGGACCTCTAACATTAGCACTGCCTTCATATCAAACTTGTCCAAACACTTGGGCATGAGCAGCAGTAGGTTATATGCCACTTTTGCCCAAGGTGTAGGGGTAAGAGGGGCATTTTTACTTTGTGTTTTGGCGTATTTTGCAAAATATTTATCACATATAGTCAATTTTCAAGGTATTTCTGTTAGCTTTACGAGTTTCCAACATGCCTATAAAAAATTGTGGCATTATGTTATCTAGTTTGAAAATATAAAATGTGTTTTAAAAAGTGCCTCTGTTGCCCTGGTCTCCCTATTATGTAAATAGCTGTTGATCACAATTTTACCAATGAAGGATACAGCTAGTTCTAATGTGGAAAATAAAGCACATGTTAAATAGCTGATGCAAGAAGAAGGAAGAGCAGTAGGTCCATAGTTACAACTGGAACTAAAAGGAGATAGTAGTTCAGAACACAAACTTTTTTTTATTGTATTGTATTCAAACATTTATAAAGCGCCTCTCATAGGGTGAACCATTCAGAGGCGCTCCCAGTGCGCAAGGCCAAAGAGAAGAAAAAGTTTTTGAGAAAAGCAACGGTGGAAGAGAGGTTACTAGCTAGAATTCGAGAGCGAGTAGCTGGAGACAAAGCAGTCCAAAGAGAGGGACCAATTGAGGTAAAGGACCGGCACTGAGCCATAGCTGTTCTAGTATGAGGAACTAGAAGCTCAAGTCTGTTTGATGAGCGTAGTGGTCGATGGGGAAAGGCTGAGAGAGGCCGGAATAATACATCAGCTAAATATTTTGGGGCAAGACCCCTTTGTGCCTTGAAGACTAGAATGAGGATTTTGAATTTAATGCGAGCAGAGAGAAACTTATATGGAAACTTTGTGCTTGTATAATATATAATTGTATAATGTATAATATATTATATAGTATTATATATTACATAATAATATGTGACACTATGTGCTTAGTGTGTAGGCCTATGGTCGTGCATTGAAGATTTAAGTTAGACTTAACATTGCGTGGTTGCTTGGATGGATTTGTGGTTATCGCTCTCAGGAACTCACGGATCAAATACCACTAAAGTGCCAATAAAAATAAATAATAAACAATTAACGAGAACACAAACATTGTAGAAATTATTTTTTAATTGTGCTTAAGTAAAATCATCTAGCCTTTCTGTTGAAAACTAAACATAGGTCCAAAACATTGCGAATCAAATACTTATACTCGAAATGACGAAAATTAATTGTAAAAATCAAAATTTCAAAAACGTTGTGCGAGTCCTAGATATTGGTCGATCTTGATAATTTTTGGGCAACATTGCTTTTAAACCAATTGGCACGGAATGCCGGGTTGGCGAAAGTAAACAACTGACGTTGAAATTTTTCCATTAGAGAGGCGACCACCCTAATGAATAATCTACCTACATGATTGAGAGCGTATGCCGTATCAGTCGAGCTAGATTCAGGCTACGCTTCAATTCATTAGACATTGGCTTTAATGATCATTGTTTTGTTGTTCAAGATACAATAATTCTGCCAAAAAACCATTGTCAATAAGCCTATCAACGTATATATAATCATCTTATATTGCTTACCATGATAATATTTTGATGGTTTTGATTTTTTGCCGTTGTGTCCTCCTTCGACATCAGATTCTGTCGTTCTATTGTTGTTGTGAGTGCTTAATTCACGCAAGAATTTGCATAGATTATACAAATGCATAACAATGCGACAGGGATAAGTAATCACACACAAGGGAGGAGGAATCATCGAGTGAAAACGGTACTCCATGATGAGTCCAAATCGCTGCATTCTTGAAACTTCTTTCTCCTTTTTCTCTATGGCCGAAAATGTGGAGCTGAAATTAGATATTTCTAGTTTACATCTGATCAACCAATGATTACTTGCTTTAATGCTGTATAGCTTGTCACAAAATGGCTTTTTAATATTTATATTTAAGTTCAAATAATTTAAATTCGAAAACTTCGAAACATTCAATAGCCACAAACTGCTGAGAAACACTGAATGCGAAAAAGTCTGTACAGAATGTAAATGAGGCCAGTTATTGGCACAAATTGCAGGTACGTAACGAATTAATAAAGCGAATTATAAAATGACCTAAGGAATAGAGAATTGAAGAACATCTTAGATGAAATGTATAAAAAACGAATTAAAACAAGCAAAGAGGTTTATTTTAATATAGATAGGCCATCCTTAGTATGAAAAGTTTCAAAAGCGGCAGTTCATCCAGGCATGTGAGCATATCAGAGCGCACCAAGCGAGACTCTAGCCTTCACGTACTTGAACATTGCAATGAGCACATTCAGCAACATGATGCAGGTTAGTAAGGCATAGAATGCCAACAGAACGGAAACAATCCAGTTGTTAGCAGGACATTGATTTTCCTTGCACGACACGTAGTCAACGTTGTCATCGGACATGCTTGAACAATATTCGGCTGTGATCGTTGCGCTGACATTATTCTTGTTGCAATTTGAACCTATAATATTCAAACACTATTAGGCTGCCTTGACAATGCCTTGTAGATCAAGAGCAAACGTCTTGTAATTATGATATATCTTTAGCACCCGGCTAGTTAATAAAGTAACTTAAGTAAGAGGCGGCGTCGACAGTAAATGGCATTAAGTATGTGGGCATAAAAAAGGAAGAAAAAGAAAAGAAAGAACACGTCTATTCTCACCAAACCAATAGTAGGCCTAACAAAATAAACTTATTCAAAGTAATCGCAAGCAACATTAATGAGTCTTTCAACAATTATGTTAGACTGTCTTGAATTTGGATATTTAGTGAAATTTTGAAAATCAGCTCCTTGGTAAATTAAGAATCCATCAGTGAATCAATTAGGAATCTAGTTCTGTATTTTGTTTCCAATTTATCATCACAACATCAATGGCAATCACATTTACATTCCATCTGCTTTATAAAGATATATTATATTGACAACGTAAACCCCAATCGAAAAAAATGGTTCAAACGCTCACGGAAGTACCGAGGAGCTCGCGTCATATGTTCATTATTCATTCATTCATTACAAATATATGTAGCACCTCTTCAAGGTTACTACTCACAGGTTCTCCCAACCCCAGCATGGCTAAAAAGAACAGTTTTTAAGCCTAGAGTAGAATGCTGTGTTGAAAAGCAAGCTGCAACGGAAAAGCTGCACCGTGAAAATTCAGTCAGGTTATCTTGCGCAACAGAACGAAGTGGGATCTACGGCCAGGAATGGATGAGACATGCTCTGTGATGATGTGGCTCAGAGCAATCAGGCATCGAAGAAGTAAGACAAAAATTCCGCATTGCTTTTTGTCTGCCAAAACATGCAAAAATATCAGTGCCGCTCTCATTATGCTAAAACAAAAACTAACTACAACTAACTAACGACTGAAATTTCTAAATGCCCATTACACAGTTCAAAGTTCACAGACATCAGGAAGCGTTAAAACAGATTGAAAGAAGTAAATTTTCTGTTTTTATAGAAAGATATTTCCGGTTACAGAGATCCGGATGAAAATCAGCAACTGTTACACGAGCCAAAGGCAAGGGTATGCGTACGTTTCGTCAACCGACGATTCGTCCACTTGATGAACAGTCCATGACGAACAGTAGGCCTACGTTGACGAATCGTCCGTTGACGAAACGTCCTAGAACCAAAGGCAGGACGCGTACGAGGCACAAAAGCTTTCAAGAAATGCTGAATGAATAGGATAACCGCCGTGTAACACAACACAGAGCAATAATATTTTGGGTCGCAGTTTGATGGTTTTGAGCTTAGAAATCAGTTGAACGAATATATCGTAGCAATATAATTGATTATTAATACCTAATGCATCCATGTCGAACTGTTGGATGACCGACCACCATGCATCGTAGAAGACATCAAGAAGAAGAGTGGCACATAGTGGTTGATTGGGATACAGGATGACATTCGAAACAACACCGTATGCTGATACGAAGACCGCCAATATCAGCAAAAATCCGACGAGATCTGCAACCTACAATTTTACGGCAATGCCATCATTACTACGGTCATTTTTCTCTCTTCCTGTTAGAGGATTAACTACTGATTTAACTGGTAGACATAATTATAGTGCCATAATACCAATATTGCTACTCGGGCTGTTAACGGTTAAGATAGTTTTAATAGTTAACTATTCAAGAATTATCGATTAATTAATAGTTAACTTGTGATTACATGTACTCACCAATAAGTAATGACAATACAAAATTCACATTATTCATTGTTTATCTTTTAATGGTATTATTAATATTCATTGCTAGTTAGTAGTTGATACTTACTCAGTAACCTAAGAACTTCATACCTAGTTCTATACAAGCGTATTCTTAAGCCACCACGTTGACCCAAATCTTATAAACTCTAACATTATTCCCTTTTTTCTTTATAGTAGTCTTTGTGTTATGTAAGTTGTGAAGCGGTGTGTCTTCCTGCTTGATCAATAAACGAATATATCATCATCATCATCGTCGTCATCATCATCATCATCATCATCATCATCATCATCATCATCATCATCATCATCATCATCATCATCATCATCATCATTATCATTATCATCATCATCATCATCATAGTTATTTGTTCACATTTGTAGTCTTGTTTGCGTTTTTTTAGTTCGAATGTCTTCAATCAACCAATTGAAAAGCAAACCAGCATGTTAACGCTTCTATGTTCTAGCGAGCAACGTGTTTTGTTGACAATATTACAAGCGGTCAAGCGGTCTTCGATTAATCGTTAAAAATAACTTTAATCGTTAAAATTAATAGACGATTAATCGATTAATTAATCGTTATCTTCCGCAGCCATAATTGCTACTAATGTGTGTTCGTTCCTTGTTTTACGTTTGCCTTTATCTTTGTATTTCCTGCATATCACGATTTCTGTAGATATCGTCTCAACAACTGCTTCATTGACATTCGCTGGACTTAGCCACCATTCTAGTTTGCAGTCTAGGGCACGTTATATGTAATAATTATATTTTTGGCATTTCTTAGTTGTATGGGCAAGCAGCATGATCGTACGATTACCATCCGTAAACTACTCACTAGTCGACTTAGCATGTGAATCTTGGGACCAAGAATTTCGTAGATTGATAGAAATTGGAGCGTTCGGAAGAAGCAGATCAGCAGACTGAATGCCAGAATGATCCGAGCCACGTATAGACAAGCAGGACAAATCGTAGGATCAGCGTAGCACACTATGCGCAAGAAAAACCCTATGATGTAGAGGGTTAGGGTTCCAATATCGAAATAGTTCCATCCGTTGCTCCAGTATTCATTTTTTCCAACTCTGAAAACCTTGAGAAAACAAGGTTAGCAAATGTTGAACAGCAATGTTTAAAACTCATTTTATTCCACAAGTCGGCCTAACAGCAATAATACGAGAGAAAAATGTGTGCAGTGATTATCAAAATCGTAGTCTACAAATGTCTAAATAGCTACTTAAACTAAGAACGGAACACTATCTTACTCTTGAGCGCTGCTTCATGTCCAGAGATACCAAAATGCAGATCCAAGTCCGATTGCAAGATGGATCACACAGAGAAATAGACAGAGGAGCTGCTAAGACGTATTTCGTTTAGGACAATAAATATGAACAGGCTCATGCTTTTTTTACTATTAATAAGTATAATATTATATTAAGGTTTTATCAACATAGGTCTATTATTATTGTTATCGTTATTGTCTTTGTCGTGATTCCCATCAACAGCATATCTACATTAGAATTGACGTAATCTGAACGCCCATATTGCCTACCTGTATAACTTCTTCTATGATCAGAATGAATGTCCAAATGGTGAGAGTAATTTCCGATGGGCTTATCTTAGCCCGAAAGTCAGTTAGCATGACAACAGAAAAGAGTGTCATATACGCGATGTAGGAAATCTAAAACGTAGTACATCATAGTTCGTTGCATTAGATGCAAAAATTAACAATCTGTATAATAAACCAACCTCTGCCGAACTTAGTATCTGCGGACTTTTCGGCAAAATGTAGTTTCTGGCAATTACTTACATAGTCCCTCGCTTAGAGGGGGGAGGCAATGGGAAATTCTCCATAGAAGGGGCACTCTGCCGAACTAACGCGCAGATGCGCGGAGTCGCTACTAGCAAATAATGCTAATAGTCAATAAGTAATCGTTACCAAAGGTAGTGGCCTGTGGCTGACCGATCGTGTTGGTTTGCTCTACTTTTGGATTTTAATACGCGTAAACCATTCACTCTTAGTAGTATTAATGTACAAACAAAAGTAGACTAATGCATCTTCCATCAGCAATCCAAGTAATCCCACGACTCATGCTATAAATGTATTTATGTATACATGTATGCATGTCGTGTATAGGTAACTAAGAGTTTTACCTATGTTAGGTTGCATGAATTTTTTATGGATGTGTGATTGTGTGCATATGAATGCATTTAAGTAAGTGCGCGTGTATGTTGTTTCGCAGGTATAAGTATTAGTTATAATAAATATATTTATCCATGTAGGTATTTGATCAAGACATTTTAAGTACTTCACAATTGCGTTGCACATTATGTCTAGGTAACTGCTATAAACACGTGCATTTAAGGCTTTTAAAAATGTTTACAGAGACAGTCATATGCAAAATTCACTTGGTGCTGCGAAGACTGCTCCAAGAGTAAGGAGAAGACAGGAGAACGTATGATGGGCTTGAGCTGAGGTTGGCATAGTATCTTAGTTTTTAGCTGTATAACAAAAAATCTAAAGAAGTGTCTAATAAAATGATAGGAGGAACGAGATCACTTACAAACGAATAGTAAAATGTGACAAACGCAGTGTTTACGAAAGTTTTCACTTTCCGGAAATAACTGCCCACGCCTCTGAAACGTAAATTTTAAAATTAATTAAAATCCACAGCATGTCGGCAGCAATACTCTTTTAATGCTTAGTCTTTGCTCAGTCTGCATACCGGGCAACGTAGCTTCACTCATTTCTTTCCATCGAAAGTCTACTTGCAACGACCTTTCAAGATATAAAAAGATCCTCTGAAATGGTCTACGTAAATTCATTATTGAGTCTTCCTCTTCTCTGTTCTCCTTAAGGTTCGCTGTTCTATCTTTCTTCATCCAAACCACAGGTCAGTTTCAGTGTTGGCTTCCTGGCGATTTACTTCATATCCTATTGTCCTTTCCTCTTTTAGTTTAGCATATCATGTCAAGACACTTATCAGGCCAATAGCGCATTTAGCCTGTAAGTAGGGCCTACATATAAAAATTGTTACAATGAGATTATATATAGCTGAACAGCACCAGTAAGAAATTGCGCGAGTTACAAATAGAGTGTCGCTCAACCTGGCTCAGGTATCTTCCACTTTAGTTTGAAATCTCTCATGAAATTTGATCAGCAAACCGGTCTCGAGATAAGTAGGCTCACAAGTTCAACATAAGTTCAACACAAACAATCATTTAAAGTCCTGCGGCTTAAGATAACAAAATAGGGCATAAAGTCTGTGCAAAAATTGCAAATAACGGAGCTAACAGTTTGAGAATTACAAAATACCGATATCCTACAAAATTCGACATGGGAAATACATGTAGCTATGATGTACTTGATCTATAAATTTTGAAACTTAGAAGCTTGAAGCGAAATTGTAATTCAAAATCATATTTTGCTAGAGAAACCCTGTTCAATTCCAATGATAATGTGAGAGAAAACATAAGCCAGGCTGAAAGAGGTGAGCCTTAAGATTAGACCGGAATGACATCAAAGATCTGAGAGAAGGAATAGAAGTGGACAGCGAATTCTAAAGCTTTCTACTAAATAGCCTACTCAACACTGTTTTGAGACGAGATATTAAACGATCTCCATATCTAATGATCGTGTGCAATATTTGTTAGTATGAGGGCATTGACAGGTTAGCATACAATAGAGATATGCCGATTGGTTTAAATGCAGAACTTTGAGAGGTTTGAGACGGATTTTAAACTGGATGGATCATTCGCTCATCAGCTGATACTTAACGGTGTTTGTCGTGACTCTAGCTACAGATAATTGCGCATTGTAGTTTGTTTAAATCTCTCTCAGTGGTATCAACGAGAAATGAGTTGCAAATGAGAATTATCTGACTTGCATGTTGTGACCTGAAAATGATCAGAAAGATATGGAAGTGCTTGGAAATTAGCCTATGCCTAAACAACGGGTGGGAATATTTCACAACAGGCGTCAAATACACAAATAGAATTAGAGAAAAAGAAAGTCATGCAAAATAAAAAAATTCTTACACAAATATTTTAGCTGCAGTGCTGAAGCATGCTTAATATTGAGCAGAGCTTAAATTTGACAGATTTGGCCAAATGTTTCATCTTAGTTTTTTTACTATGTGAAACACATACAACTTTAATTCCTAAATATTTACAACTCCGTTACTTAATAAATACACAATACAATATACCTCCACTGTTCATAATTAGAGATTAATAAGTATTATATCTTCTTCGTTTATTAGAACCAATCAAGCTGGCAAACCGCAGCTCAGTACATACAGGTTAAATGCGTTAATATAAGAAAAGAAAAGAGGTTGAAAGGGCCTAGGCATTAGGATCACCGATTACATGGTTAAGTTCTCAAGTATTAGGTATGCATTAAATTATTACACAGCAACCTAAATTATTTTGACGACAAATAATCTATATGTACCATTAAATAAATTCATTTTAATAGAAAAATAATGTTACAGAGTTGTAGTAACGGAGTTGTAAAATATTCATAATTAGGTCTCCATGCTTACCGGAAGAGTTAAGATACAAAAATAGTTAGTTTATAGTGGCCAGGCTGTCAGTTTCAATATTATTTTTGAAAGAAAAAAACAGATATATATACGCAAAGTGCAAAAATTACAGTCACGGAGTTGTACATCTTTTTTGTACTATTACATTACCGGATAAATGTCCGAAAATTGTCAACAGAAGCAAATATCCATATTGATTTCTTGTTGGTAAAATCAATGCAGACATGTTCCCTGCTATCGAAGATGTCAGTTCAAAAACCTAGAGTTTTCAATTTATTCCACAGATGGCAGAAACCCATTCGTAACGGTGTTGTAACTAGTATTTTAAGACAGAGGGTTTTATTTATTTTTTAATTATTTAGTTCGTTGATAAGTTAATAAAAATCATATAGAGCAATGGATATATGTAAGTTAATGATCTAAAATTATAAAACATCAGTTCAGCGTTTCTGCTGTTACCCTAACGTAACGTTGAATTGACTCACCATTAGAAAGGACAATGCAATTTCGGGCTAAAATTGGACTTTATAATTTTTTTCTCATACTAATCATCTAAATAATATAATAGAAATAATTTTTTATAACTAATTCATGCCCTACAATATATTTAAAAAATATAAATTATAATTTTACTCTTTGTGTAAACCGTCCAAAGGAGAAGACGGAAATTTATCTAATTTGCCTCCTGTTGTGAAATATAGCCGGGTACATTCATTGCAATCTAAGAGTAGTTAGTCCAGTGGAGCAGACTTAAGCTATTCAAATAAATTTTGCGGAGCCGATAACTTGTGCCAAGTACCAAGACGTCGGTCTTAGAAGGATTTGGACATTGAATACTAGCTACTCCGTAGCCTACTGAATTTGCTCGAAAAGAGAAGCAAGGAGTTGGAGAGCATATAGGATCTGAAAATGAAAGCAATCATCGCCAAATAAATGGTAGTATAGATAACTATCTGTAAGTAGAGCTTTAGCTAATCTCTTACTTGCATCTTTGGGAAATCTTGCAGCTCTGTTTGTCATCCTGTTTGTCATCCTGTAATAGAATCTGACAGAATAGTCTTTTCACTTGGGGCTGTAATTTGATGGCCGTTAGTTCCAAATAGTAGGACTTTAAACAGAACATGTTCAAAGGTCCGTTTTATTCTGTGATGATTGGTGCTTAGCTCATTGTGGCTGTTCATGTATATATATAATATATAATAATATATATATATAATATATATATACATATTGTTAGACCCGGTCACAATAGCAGGAGTGTTAGGTCAGTTAAGTTTTGGCTAGATTATAGAAGCTTGTTTGTTAGGTTGTTAAAGGCTGTGTTTGGAATTTTGCCATCTGGTGAGAAACGAACTCAATATAAACTCAGAACAGAATCACGCCCTCAATCGGATTACAGGAAATGACTGCATAGATTACCATGCTGAACAAAATTCTACTAAGCAGGATATTCTTATTCAACGAATTGATATAAATAATATAAGGAGCTTACCTTTAGATCACATAAGTTTATTTCAAAAAACACGGGAGCAAGTAGAGGACAGATTACCGACAGTATCATCTACAAACAAAACGCAGTAGAAACTTATTCAGTACTTTTATTACGCCCGAAGGCAGAAACAAATCAGACGTCACAACATACATGCACAAATCTGAACAAGCATAAAGTCAAACGCACAGACTGCGAAAATGTTCGTAAAGGTCATTTTATGCAACTAATTTTACCGTTCAAGATGCCGGCAAGTTCAGAGTCACAAAGAAAGTGCTCAACAACGTAACACCAGAAAATATCCTGGAGAAAATTAGATGTCGAATGAACTAGTCGCCTATAGAACATCATGCGACGTTTCTTAATAATGTGATGTAAGTCTAGTCTACCAAGGCCACAAATGAAGCCTTTAACAGATTCCCATTTATTAAATCCAAATAACTTTCTATAAACAGAGTTCCAACATGCATTCAGTTCATCTTTCTGTCTCACTGTGTATTTAACTACGGCTGAGGCGTAAGTTAATATTGGCAAGCAGTAGCTTTCTTGTAAAGATAGATGAACCAACTCATTAAGATCTTTGGCACGTGCGTAGATACAATCACAGGCAGAGAAGAAAGATCGTCTCACCGATTCCGTGTTAAAATTAAGCGATTTACCATGATTAATCATCACACCCAAGTATTTAATTGATTGCACCCAAGGAATCGACACGTCTCCCAGAGTCATGGGAGCAATTGCGAGTTTAGCAGATTTACCTACAGCAATGAGACTTGGAAGGGTTGAACTGTAGAGACAAAATTAATCATTAGTAATAGACATACATAGGTCAAGCATATTTTGTAGCCCATTAACAGATGGGCATATTAATAACATGTCGTCCGCGTAGAGCAGACAGCCAATAAATAACGAGTTGATGCGACATCCTATATCAAGTTGGCGCAATCGCACAACAAACAAATTAATGAAAATGTTAATTAAACAAGGAGGGCGATAAAACGCTCCCTTGTCTCACACCAGATGTCTCTGAGAAGCAGTATGAAAAGCAACTGCCCCAGCACTCCTTAACCAATAATTTACTATACCAATTATCTAAGACAGATACTATGGGGGATGGTATACCCGCTTGTAACACAGAGTCGAACAGTTTGTTATGTACAACACTGTCAAAAGCTTTTTTAATATCTAAAGAAGCCATAAATACAGAACTACCATTATTGGTGAAATGGTCGACGGTTGTCCTTAGAGCAAATATAGCTTCAGTACAACCCATCCCACGTTTAAAACCAAACTGCAATTCATCAGTACTGAGAAATTCATCACAGATCAAAAGAAGCACATTTTCAAACACTTTAGAAATAACGGGACTAAGGGTGATGGCACGGTAATTGTCTACATCGTTTAAATTCCGAGATTTATCTTTAACTAAGGGAATAATAATGCCGTGACCAAACGCGGACGGCACATACCGATGAATAATAAACAGCTTAAACAGCTGCACAAGTGCAGTTGTCAGACAAGGATGAGCATATAACGCCTCTGTATGGGCAATCTGGAAGGGGCGCTATAAAAAGTGTTCAAATACAATACAATACAATACAATATAACAAATGTTCAGCACACAACTCATCTGGGCCACAGGCTTTGCCTAAGGACAATTTTAAGATTGAGGCCTGTACGTTTTCAACAGTCACCTGTTGACAAATGTCATTCACCGACAAATTATGCAACTTCTTAATCCGGCGAGGTGTCTTTAAAATCGGACGGGACTTCTGGACATCTGGACTGCTACTAGTGCTATGGAAGTGATCCGCGAATTTATCAGCAATTTCGACAGCACTGACACATCCACTGAAGCAAATGTCCTTTGATAGATTACGACGAAATTTAGAATTCCAAGACTTCCAAAATTGTGATGGACATTTGTTTAGAAAATGCTCATGCAGTTCATCATTATGACGACTTATTGTAGCAACGTAAGGGATCATCATAGTAATAGAGCACTTGTAAATTTTCCTGTGAGTGGAAGCCTATTGGGAATTATTCAAGATTTTCAAATGAGGATAGAAAATTACGATTTAGCCGTCCTATTACTATATTAAAATAATCGTAAACCATTGGCAAGCTAATTCAGAATTTAAAAGGTAAACAGATAATTCTTGGCCTTATGGGGAAAGATAAAAACACACTCATTTTTACATAATATTTACACTGAAAATTTCTTTAAAAAAATTATAAGACTCCAAAGAAACTGGAAGCAACCTTCCGCAATTCATTGACCTGAGTATTTACAGCGTTCCATTCAAAATACCAAAAACCCTCAAATCGCATCAATAGAAACCAAGTTGTTGTTCATTTTCTGTTCCTGTTGATTCGCATTAATTTTTATTTAGTCAACTATCCAATCGAAGGTGACCCGTCAAAAGCGCCCCGACAAAAGCGCCCCGACAAATGCGCCAACAACCACATAAAAACCCGACAAATGCGCCCCGACAGTAGCGCCACAAAAATAATCGACAAATGCGCCCCGGAGGTTACCTCGTCATTTGCATGTGGTTTCCAGCAGTTATGGGACTGTTCCAATCCTCGACTACCTTCGGGGAACTGCGCACAATTAACAAATTTAGTCGGTTAAAAATGTCTGACAAGTTAGAGGAACTTATGACAATCGTCTTTCAAAAGATAAAACCTGTAACTGTGTAACTGTCAGCCTAGCAACATTCTTTCTTAGAATGTTTTATTAGTTACTATCTAGTTTATTATTTAGATGTATTAAAATATCGTGCACTGTACCGCTTTCGTTGTCTCATTTTTCGTCTCATTCAACAGGCAGGGTTGGGCGCATTTGTCGGGGCGTTTTTGTCGGGCGCTTTTGTCGGGCGTTTTGTCGGGGCCCATTTGTCGGGGCGCTTTTGTCACGGGCGCAATTGTCGGTGAACCCCAATCGAAACATCTTTCAATGTATTGCTTGACAGAGTAAGGCCTTCCAAGCTATGGCAAGTTGAGTATCACAAAAACTAAGACTCGATAAGGCAAGACAATGCTAACAGTTACAGAATTAAAAATGCTTAGGTGGGATACTTAGTGCCTGATGCATCACGCAAAATCATTCATTTGAAAAGGAAACAGATTTCGGTAGAACGAGCTGACTGCGAGTCCTTTAAAAAAATGTATAACGACTGGACACATTTACAAAATGTAGTCAAAGCAGAAGAACGAGATGAAGAATAAAACGTAAAAATAAGAAGAAAAAGAGGAACGCAAAGAAGAAGATAGGAGAAAAGAAAGAACGCATACTCGCATAGAAGAACGCGAAAAAGAAGGAAATCGCATAGAAGACGAAAACGCAAATAAGTAGGCCTAGAAGAACTTGAAGACTGAACAAACGCGAACACGCAGAACGCAAAGAAGGAAAAGCAAGAAGGAAATGAACAAAAATTTTAGAAGTTTTAGCGACTTCATATTCTTTGTCTCGGCATATGACAGGCGGCTGCAATATTTCTCATCATCGTCGTCGACATAGCCACTGCATTCATTCTACAGCTGAGTTCGCAAGGGCGCGCAAGTTATCTAAAAATCGTCTTTAGCCATCGGTTGTTCATTAGAGGTCCTGAGTGGCCGAGTGGGTTGGACGCCTGCTCGCCACGCCGGCTTGTATTTGTACTTGCAACCTTCCATGTTCTGGTCAATAAATATGAAATATATTAGTTTTTTCATATATACTTGAATACCGGTGATTTGTGTTTTCAATCGAAAAATTGCGAATATTGCTAAAACTTCATCGTGCTGGGGTAAGGCTTAGCCATAATGTAAAAGCTCAAAATTTGGATTTTTACACTCATCTGTATGAGACGCATGGGAAAATGTCAGTGGAGCAAAGATATTTCAACTTTTATTTTCTGGAGCACCCTAATCTACATGATGAAGACTCATAATGCAAGGTATGGTACATTGTATATAGAAAGTTAACCAGAAGCACTTAGGCCTAGTGCCTACCCAGGTACTCACAAACACACTGGTTTAATTTGCTTTAAATAACATTGGCCTGCATCATCCGCTTTACAGCAACACTTTATTTGTCTCTTGCTGACATGGGATTCTGTTGAGACTAAGAAACCTACTCAAGACTAGCATACAAGAGAGTCTTAAGAGTCGGAATGATAATTACATATAACAACGATAAGAAAACAACACAACTAAATGAAAACTAATGATATTTAACGTGACTAGATCACTGTCTAGTTGGAAGTTCTTCACTGTGAGACAGGACCGATACCCATGATAGTTGTGGCTTCACTGCATAGCTGCTGACTCAGTTGAATGAGCAGTTGAATGAATATCCTACAGACAGAGCTTCTCATTTGAAAATAGAAAGGCAATTTAAAAATCGATCGCGCTGGATTGAGTAGGCGATAGATGCGCACCTCGAGCTTTTGTCTACAGCGTATTTTGTACATCGTATTATAGCTGCACAGTTTATATATTGAACATATTAAGTAGGTTTCTTAGTCTCAACAGAAAGAACATATTGAGTATGTTATTAAAGAACATATTGAGTAATGAGTATGTTATTACAAAAATAAAGAAATTCATCGGGATTTCTTTTTAAGAACATCGTATCTTAAAGATTTATTTTTTGCATTAATTTACCCCCACCTTTTGTACGGGATGGAAATTTATTCCGCTGCAAACAAGTTGCTTTATATCGCTGTATTAACCGTATCCTACGTACATTGCAATGTGCCCCACTAGTACACCTGTTGCTGATCTATACAGAAATTGTAATCTTCTTCCGATAACAGAACTAGGCCTACGTAAATTTCAAGTAATATGTGTTGTGCATAAATGTGTTCATAAATTGGATGTTCCACTTATATTTCATGATTATTTTAAAATTAATGCTGATGTTCATTCCCATTATACAATGAACAGTAATAATACCTTCATACCTAAGTGTTTCTTACAAAAAGACTTAGAACAACTCGCTACTGTGGTGCCAAATCGTCGCATGAGAAGTAGACTGTTCTATGCGCACTTTTGGTGAAACGGAGAAAATCGAAAAAGAAAGTTTAGTGACTTAGAATTTAGTACTGAAAACTCTTTGGTGGGACAAAATAGAGAAAGAATGTTTAGAAAACATTTATGTGGACATCCAACGATTGAAGCCTCTTGCATAAGAAAACATAATTTGAAGGCAACTTTATTTTTGTTCAAATAGAACAAAATATTACAGAAATAGCTCTATACAATTAAATGTTATGATGGGGAACATTATAATTATTGGCGAAATGAATTATGACTATCGCTGTAATTATTTATAAAAGTATATTATATAATAATTCTAGAGAAAAAGCTATTTTTGTATATCATTTTTAACTTGATACTTGCTATCATTGTATAGGCCTATATGTGCATAATTTTCGAATTAGTCTCTCCATTTTGTCTCTTTATGTAATATTTTTTTGATTATCCTTCTGTAACGGAACACGCTTATATTATAATGTTCTATATGCATGTGCGAATTTTGCCGTTCAGACCACGTGACCGTAATAGAACAAGATAATCCTGAACCATGTGTATAATAATCAAGAAACATCGTGTTCTGTAATAACCACGTGATAAAATCTCTGGAATACAATTGGTTGTGGTTCACATAGAATATTATAATACCTATCAGTGGGTAAGAATAAGCAAATAGAATAAAATACTTCTGTTCTTTTCCCAGCAAACCATTTCAACAAGCTTTTGCACGCAGATAGAACAAATTACCCTGAATCGGACAGTGTGTCTAACTCCAATGTAAACAAAACTGCCAAAACACTATAATTCTCATGCGTGGGCATGAACTGCCAAGCCATATTAGAAATACAACTTCAATTAGAAATTTTAAACGTATGTTAAAGCTGCACTTGATTAACTCTTTGTGCCTGTAGATGTTACAGGGTATAATGAGTTTTGTAACATGAGGTTTCAGTTCAGAAATGTGCATTATATAGTAATATGACAGTCCCAATTGTGGCTTGTTTAAAGGCTTTAAAGTACTCCTAAGTTGTATGTGCTTGCTTCCCAGTTGGAAAAATATGGATTATTGACAATTAATTGTAATTGACATGAGACTGGTTTGTTAATAATATTGGTACTAGTATTTTGCATTTGCTCTTTTAAAAGATGTATATTACGCCAGCATTATTAGGGTGACCGGCGAGATGAGTCCTATGAGACTTCACCAGTAGCCCACCACTCTGTTTGTATTTTTTGTGTTTTGTCATTTTGCTTTATTTGGTGGTGAATAAACTACTTACTTATATTATGGTCGTCCATTAACTGCTTATTAGCGGTCGATAAGTTTCCTCTGCTTGTCGATGCAATGTTGTATCGATCGTAGCCTGAACTTTCACAAGTAATGTAAACTTGATAAATAAAATTATTGTCTGGCTCCAGGCCCCTCTTGAAGTCTAAACTCATCGAGCGCGATCGATTTACCGATCGACAAGACCATTGCAAGGCAATCGACCAAGGAGATCGATCGATCGATAGCCTCAAATGAGAAGCTCTGCCTACAGATAGTTAGTTAGATGCGTTCGATCCACAGAAAATAACTATAATTTACTGAAATAGGCTACTTAGTCACTAAAAGCATGAGCTATTTTTATTTAAATTTTCAACGAGGGGTTATAGTAGAGCTAAGTTCAGGTTTCAAGGGAGGACATTCCAATGGCGTATTCTTAGCTGGGTATGAAACCAGATTGCCCTTGATCCGTGAATTGTAATGCAACACTGTGAGCACTCAAATCGTTTATTAGCCAAAAAATGACAGTTTCTTTAAATGCACCAATGCATGAACATAACATATAATTGATAAATACTCTTCGGTTAACTTACCATTGTCTTGCTGTGTTTTGTCTTTTGAGGAAATTGCGCTGACTCTACGCGCCAATCTCTTCACATTCCTTAAAGCTTGCAGCTTCACGAAGCAGAATAAGAAAAAACAAACACTATAATTTCTTAGCCGTAATAGCAGAGTAGACTGAATTAAGGTATCAACTTTTTTTAATTATCCGAGCATTCATTTGCTTCCATAGATAGGCCTAATAGTTGCTCTTAATTAACATCTTACGTTTCTTTTGCCAATTGTAATACTTAAACGGCGTCATGTTAATAAAGATGCACGAATAAATGCATACATGGACAGTTGGACACATAGTCCATTTACAAAGATAAAAGCACACTTAGGGCCTACTGGCTCAGGTACGTTAGGATACGACAGGTCCAATCGCTTCGCCTTAAAGCTTGCAGCTCCACGAAGCAGAATTAGAAAAAAGCAAAACACCATAATTTCTTAGCTGCAATACTACTGTAACAGTGGAATGGAATCAAGAAATAAACTTTTCTAATTATCCGAGCATCATTTGTTTAAACGTGAAATTGTTGTTTTTAATTAACTTTAATTTGGCTAAGGATGGCAACGCTTGTGTGAGTTGTACTGCTTAAACGGCGCCCTGTAAAAGTCTAGATGAATGCATGCATACATACATGCATACAAGAAAACTTACTTGCACTGGTATTATAAAGCATGACAGTATTAAAACTACCTGGCATGTATCGTCGGAACAATTGTGCAGTGGGCCTCCTAAAGTCGGCGATAGAATAGCCACGCAAGTCAAGACGGTCCAGAAAATCTGAACAGCTGCCATTGTAGTGATGCAGACGCTGAAGATGAAGCACGGAAGCATGTATGGCGCCTTTTAAAGCTATTTAGAAGGCTTCCATCTGCTCTCAAATTAAGCAATTTAAAATAATCTTAATGAGAAAATTATGTGCCTTCTGGAAAGTTGAAGTATTCTGCGGAGAACTTTTAAGTTCATCTGCAATGCTAATCTGCTAACGACGTTGGTCGTTCAATATTCGTACTAGGGTATTGATTCATACCATTCGATTTCATCGTTTTGAAACAAAGAAACGATTCTACTTTGTTATGTGCTATATTGAACGTTGAAGTATTTTGCGCAGAACTTTTAAGTTCGTCTGCAATGCTAATCTGCTAACGACGTTGGTCGTTCAATATTCGTACTAGGGTATTGATACATACCATTCGATTTCATCGTTCTGAAACAAACAAACGATTCTACTTTGTTATGTGCTATATTGAACGTTGAAGTACTTTGCGCAGAACTTTTTAGTTCGCCTGCAATGCTAATCTGCTAAACGACGATGGTCGTTCAATTATATTCGTACTAGCGCATTGATCCATACCGTTCGATTTCATATTTCTAAAACATACAAACGAGTCTTTGTTATTCAAACACGCCCCCAATTAGATAATTATTTGTATGCAAGCACATGCGACAGAGAAGTATGTACTCCTTCAACCCAGACGAGTCGAAGTTATTGTTGAAACGGTGTAACAAACTTAAACGGATACCATACCATGAAACACATTTGCAATTTTTAACGCTCCTTAAGGACTGGATGCTTCATGTGTCAACTGATGCAAACAGCTAAATGAGATTGGTGGATATTGACGTCAGTCATCAAATGCTCTAAATCTTATAAGAATATGGGGAACTATATTATACTACAAGGCATATAAACGGATTTGATTGAGACGGAGGCAAAAGTCCAGCTGCGTTCATACTGTATTGTAGTTATTGTCTCAGTGGATTTGTCCCACTTTAAAGCAGAGTACCTAAAAGTTGTTTCGCAAAGCTTTTAGGGTTGGGACAATGTAAAACTCAGTTTTAAGTTGGAAAATTACTGGTGCACGAAAGACGCTACAAAAAGAAAGGGAGTAGTAACCAGATCAACACTACAAGATGTATTGTATTTTTTTTAGAAATTTCTATAAAGCCTCTCTCAGTAATGCCCAATCAGAGGGGCTCACAGTGCGAAGAACCCTGCGAAAAAGAGAACGTCTTAAGACGAAGAACAGAGAATGAAATATCCCCAGTTAGGATGGCAGATCGAATCGTAGAGGGAAGGTCATTCCAGAGCATAGGAACAACAGATGCATAGGTGCGATGCTGAACAGTAGCAGTCCGCGACCGAGGTACGAGAAGGTTAATAATGACCGCAGCAGTACAAACAAAATGACATCATTTAAGGCTGCCATCTTAATTGCAACGCTTACGAGGTAATGGGAATAGTAGAATGAGTTCGAATATGTGACCTTCCATTGCTCTAAAGTTAAGAGAAAAATTGATCTTAACATTGCACAACTTCACTGTGTTGGCCACCAGCATCATATCCGCATAACAAAACCGCCACTCGATGTATTTGAACAGCAGTACAATAGAATCTTTTAGACTTACCAGAGGTCCACCAGGTTCCGTCAACCAGTTGCAGTTACCGATATGTTCAATCATCAGCTTAACGTATTTACATAGGTAAACTTTCGATTTGCGATCGTGCAGAAGTTCCTTAAACACGTTTCTGTATCTGTGCCTCTACAGCCAAAACATCATCAGAGTTACATATTCGGTGGTGACTGGTGACATAACCAGGGCCGGCCATAGCACAAATGGCAACCCAGGCAAAACATACATTTGGCGCCCTCTGATCCCCACTCCACGGTCCACCCCACGTCACAACCCAATGATGAACCACCCAGAACATTACGCTCAACGGAGTTATTTATTATTATTTTTATTAGTATACTGAACCCTGAATAATTTGAAGTTTGGGGAATGATAAAAAGAAAAAACACGTCGAATTACCGAAAAATTTGAATTACAAAACAAAAACAAAAAAATATTTATTAAAAAAAAGTTGAAGTAATCAGAAAAGTTATGTCACATAACTTTGTTATTAAATAGGCACAGACTGTTCCGCTTCTTCTATTATTATACTGAAGTGTAAGGCAGTTTTGCTACTTTACAGTGAGGAGTCATCGTGCTTCTTAGGCTAACCTAACAGATGCGATTAAATATTGCCTAAATGCACACATACTTAGGAAATTTCTATGCACTTTAGGGTGCCAATGAAACGTACACGAAAAGATTAAGTTTTTATTTTCTGTGGTCTCACCCTCTAAAAATGTTCCTTTATATATGATAGTTATTCAGGGAAAAAATTAACCAATTATTTAAATATTTAGAGGTGGCACAATGCTCCTGAAGGCTATTTAATGATAATGTGTCTTAATGCTAGTGAATTTCTCGCATATTGTTCTGCTCTGTCGGTGAAAACTTGTTAACTATGTGGATTACTCAGGAGTTTTGATTATTTCCGTGCTTTATATCTATACTAGATCATATCTGTGTAATGTAATGTAATGTAAATCCTCGAAAATTTCTCAGCGCCCACAAAAGCCACGTCAGGGAGACCAGCTTATTCACCGGCGCTATATCAAATCAAGTCCGCAATAGCCAAGACTCCTCTGTTCGTTTCGGTGCCAGGTCAAAATCCGGGGAGGTCAAAAGCCGAGGAGACAGCATGGTGCTACGGTGGCAATCGGTGATGATGGTGGTCGTGTGGTGGCGCAGGAGTTGAATCAGGATAGGATATCTTGAAGAGTTCGGTTTTCAGCCGTGAGTGGAAAGCAGAAGAGGAGAGTGCAAGCGGAGGAGAGTTTGAGTTTTATATTCAGTCTCGATGCTATGACATCCCTCAGGAAAAATTTAAATTAAAAGACTAAAATGTACTGTGAACCGAATAACTTTTGAATCCACTCGTTAGGGTTTTTATTCTTATTTACTATTGGTTACCAAATAATGTTTAACAGAAAATCAATGCAAATTTGATTGTTTTATTATTAGCAGTGATTACATTATTTCAAATATTTGTAGGTGAGTGATACTATGAGATTGCTATCATCTTCTTCTAGTTGTCAATATATGACAGAACTATAGGCCTGAACTCGGTTCCATTGTATGCAGAAAATATTATTGTTATGTGTGTATTACTATGTAACAGGTCTCTTGTCTGGTAATGGCTTAGTCCAGTTGGCAGACATTAAAAAATATACATCGTGCATGGTTTATAGAAGGTCTGTCTGAGGCCATTGCCAGTTCTAAACTGCCTTCCAGTCGACAAGAAGTGTTAAGTCGTTTTCTGATCTGCATACAGTACAAACCAAAACAGTTCAGGAGAGTGCTGCCACCACTGCCAAGGAGAACAGCAAGTTTTGGGATAAATCACGCATTCCGACACGACAGCAATACCATATAATCATCAAAATTAAGCAACAACACCACAAGTTGCAAGGTCTGAAGAAAGCTTCTTCCCGAAGAAAAGAAACGCAGCAGCACAAGGAAGATGAATTCACATCTGTTCTCGACGACTTATTTGATGTCGCGCATGCAGATGCTTTGCATTCGATAAAAATAAAGGAAGACCGGGAATTTTAACTAGCATAGAGGGAGAAAGGAAGACATAGGAGTCTGGGACCAGATGACTTGAAGTTGGCGAAGGTCGAAGAGCGACGTTGCAAGAGAAAACAGCTAACCGAACACAGAAGGAAAAGAGTACAAGAGCGTAAGGTATCGCTAGGTTAGAGTTCTGTTGAAATTCCAGATAGCAATACAGACAGCAATGGGAGCAGTACAACTGAAGGTGAAGATAGTGATGTGAAAAATCCTGTGGTAAAGAAAACAAATGAAAACAACAAAGCCAATAAATATCATTAATCCCAGTGCAGGGTAAAAAGCTGAAGGTGGTGATCGACACAGGCGAACGGGGAGTCGCACTAATACAGACATTCAATTCTGCTGTTAGAAAGCAGGAGGAGCAGAAGCAATATCTGCTTCAGGTGGTTGAAAGCCATCACCAGCAGTTTCCAGAACCCCCTAAAAATTACTCGTTCAAAAACTGTGCAGCCAGTAACATTTATTAAACAATGAAACAACGAGGCGCAATGCATGTGTACATATAGCGGCTTATTTAATACCATATGGCAGAGTTTGAAAACTTTACAGGTCTTGTGCCACCAGTAAATGTTATGTGATTGCTACAAAACTTTATGTATTTCAGTTTAATGGCTAAAGGAACAAAACTAAGGGGTGAGACCTAAAAAATTGCAAACTTTGTTTTTCATTGGCACCCTAATGCACTTTAATTGCAAATACATTTGTGACGCCAGGGCTCAAAACCCGTCGCTTGTCGCTTCATAGATATTGAGCTTGAAGCTGAAATAGGCGAGAGGGGTCAAAAATCTAGAATATTCTTCAATTCAGAAGTGGCCAGTTAATTTGCCATAATTTGCAAAGTGGTAATCTGATTGATTTTGATGCAGTTTGCTTTATTTGATACAGAATATAGCCCTCAATTCCCCAGCAAAATTGCAGCATAATAAAGTAATGGATGCTGAGGACTTTGATGACACGAATATTCCAAAAAAAATTATTAGATTTTCTCACTCGATACTAATGAAAGAATCAAACGAGCATAACTTCAGTTAGAAAACAGAGACCTTAACACATAAAACGTGCAAACTAACCGTCCAATTTTTCAGTAGCAGCTGCTTGAAGAAGTTTTCGTTGTCCCAGTCCGCAACCCTCATGTATAAGTCACTTTGATTCGTCCAATTCACTAAAGGAAAAATGATCAATGGTTATTAGGGTGTCCCAGAAAAGCCAAAGTTCTCAAGTTTCAATGGCCAACCTCTAAAAAGTTTCTCTTGGCTATTCTGATCAAAAATGCAAAGTTACAGCAAGATTGAAGATCATTTAGACGTGGCTCAACGCCTTTTCAAATTTCGTATACCCCCATGCAATAGGCTGTGTGGAAATTTTACCAACATATCGGTTTTCGATGCATAACTTTCAAACGGGAAGAGATATACAAAATCCCTTTGGTGAGGTTTCCTGGAAATGTTTGCTCACAACATAGGTTTTGTCTCATAAGGTTACTCTTGCATGACGCCATGTGATAGGACGTCATACTTTGACGTCACAGTTGTCATTGCGTTGGATCAATGGTTCCTCTTAACGTGTTGTTCTTAAACGGTTTATTTTTAGTATCAAGTTATGGTTTTGGGAAAGAAGGATTTGCTTAAAATATTCTTGAAATCCCTTAGCAGTTTCTTCTTTCAGAACATGTGGCATAACATCACTCAACTTTTGAAGTAATCGCTCCTATCTCCAAAGCCAGAAGTCTTGGAAAGGAGATCTCGGTGTCTGCAGACTTGGGTATCGACTACAAGGAATTTGATAATAATATTATATTTCACAGACCACATGACTTCACTCTCCGTGACGTTCCCAGTGACCCTATATATATCCATAGCCATCCACAGGTCTTAGAAAGGTGATCTTGGTGTCAACTGTAAGATTTTTGGCTACAAGAAATCCTGAAGACACGTGCCTACCACTCTGCGGTAATTACATTCCATGATCTATAATATCAAGTAACACGGTGATTGGTTTGTAACAGTTCATATGACCTTGGAAAGTCGTAGAAGCTGTAATAATTTTCTGTGAATCCCAACGTACAATAACAAATCACATGTTTAGGAAAGTGCTTTAACGCCCTCACTGAAGATAAACCACAGTCACAGTTCTATTGCTTGCAATTCCCGAGAAACGAAGGGCAACCACGCCTGGTCGTCAAGTGACCTTGAAGCTCAGATGTAGTGTAACGTAATGAGTAACTTATATAGCGCCGTTCACAGCAGTGACTATTCAGTAGTGCTCCCAGAGCGAATACCCTGAGAGAAGAAATAGGTCTTGAAGAAAGAGAAAAGTAGATCTAGAAGGAATGGAAACGCGTAAAGAGGTGGGGAGAGAATTTCACAGGGCAGACCCAATGGTGAGAAATGACCTAGCTTGCGCCAAAATGGTCCTAGTTCGCGGGACAAAGAGATCATGCTGGTCCAAAGAGAGGACAGGTTGGAGAGAAGCTGCAGAATGAGGAAAGCGATCGTAACCTATAATGTTGAGTGTACAGTTGTTTTGGCGGCCCTTAAAAGCATAAAAATTATTAGACATCAAGAAAACTATTCTAGCACTTGTAGTTTCGGAGAACCAAAAGTTAAACATTGCAGGTCAATGGACCATGAACTACAGTCAGGCACTCAGCATATGCTGTTCATCGTAACACTGTTGAGCATACTTCTTTGGAATCGAAGACTCTGAAAACATCATATACGCCAAGAATTGTTTTACATAACTTGTAGTTCCAGTGAGGCCAAAGGTTAACCAAAACAGGTCGAGTGACCTTGAACTACAAGGTCATGCGATGGTCATACGATGGTCATACCAGGTTGTTTATAACTCTATTTTGTTTCCTTGAGAGTAGTGGGCCTATCTTGGACTGACACCTTCTTTTTAGCCTTCACCAATAACGAAATATTATTATGACAATAGATGTCAAATGACCTTGAAAATGAAGGTCACCCGATTGTCCTACAATGTTAGAAATAGCATATTTGACTTCTTCACGGAAAACCCTGTCGTAGACACAAAAATCACTTCTCGATTGCTTTTAGTTATTGAGATACTCTGGGATAAAATTTCTCAATGGTAAATTAATGTGTATTATTCAGCTATACAATGCATAACTTAGAGTCGCTTGAGCCACGCCTAAATGTTAATCTAATTAGCTGTAACTTCGTACATAATAATAACTAATCCGATAGAAACTTTCTAGAGTTTGGCCATCAAGATATATAAACTTTAGAAAAGTTTCTGTCTTTTGGGACACCCTAATGGTTATGCATTACATGAATAATAAACATTTTTTATGCTGAGACAGTGCCATCGCCTAAACTACTCCACAGGTCTAACACTCTTGTACTAAAGCACTACAGACCAAATATTCCTTTGGTTTCTTTAAAATTCATAGCTGTGTCCTTGAGCCGCCTTGTTTGGTGCTAGTTCAAAGAATCTCTTCCAATGAACTGTTAGTGTGTTCTCCGCATTCCAACAAAAATGAATTTCCCTAAGGTCATTGTCACTTGTCAAATTATAACTTCCAGAAGCCCAGTCGCTTCAATGGTCTCTAACTAATCAAGTCAAATTACGAAGACTGTGCTCTATAGGGCTTGACATGCTATAAGGAAAGTAACACACCAAAAGGTGGGCCCAATAGCGCATTGGATAACACACTGGCAAACGAGCGAGAGGTAGCCTACCGAGTTCGAGATCCGTAGGCGGACATGCTTTGTAGGCTGCTATTAGCGCCGTGTATTGCAGGCTGTCTGTTCTGTTAGTAGTTAAGATTTATGTCTTCTGTCATTTGTGTTCTTGTGAATTGTTTAATAGTCATAACATGTAAATGTACTGCGCAGTGCGTTTGTCAGGCCCTTCAAAGAAGAAAAGATTATTATTATTATTATTTTATTTTTTACCAGAGGTATCAAGGATCCCTCAGGTGGCCTAAAAAGTCTGGAGACTGCTGGAGAAGATTGTTATTCTGGAATGGTGTTGTCAGTCGTTTTGTCCGAAAAGGTTCCCCGGAACGCGACGGCATTGAAGCGTTGGACGTTTATAGAGAGTCGTTGAAAGAAAAAGACGACTCCCTCGGGTCTCCGGTTGCTAGGGTCAGGTTACGCCCCAGATCAGAAATAAAATCAAGGCCTAAGCAATTGATGGGGCCAAATGTTTCGAGTGCCATTATTAATTATTTTAATTAATTATTAATTAATTATTATTATTATTATTACTATTATTATTATTATTATTATTATTATTATTATTATTATTATTATTATTATTATTATTATTATTATTATTGTTGTTGTTGTTGTTGTGTTCGTACAGATTATAAAACTCAGTTTATTTATCTAGAGCTAGAGTCCCGGAAACGGAAGGAGCAAGCATAAGCAATCCCCAGAGGGCGCACTCTACCAAACCTATCTATATGCGTGAAGTTAGAGTGCATATTGTCAGAGTCCACATCAACTTTCCCCTTTTGAGAATTTATGGGGGTTCCAATTAAATTCTAGATGCAATCGTCATCCACTTGACTATTGTGTCATTAATATGTCCTCTGAATCAAGGCACGGGCGAACATGACGCCGGTTACGCCAAAGGATTCGTCCGCTTGGCATCTTCACCGTATAGTTCCGCTGTCGAACTTGGATGATGCGCCCAATTGAAGACCAGCGCTTGGTTGCTGGATCTTGCACCCAACATTTATCCCCGCTGTGGAGTGGTTTAAGTCGTCGTGAGCTCAAGTTTCCTGGTGGGTGCTTAATATTGTCCTCATTGTCTGCCGAGTCTTTCCACTTCTTTACGAACCGCAGAGGATGTAGAGGGACGCAAGATTGTAAAAGTGACCCGAAAACCAGTTCTGCTGGTGACAGTCCATTCTCCCGTGGTGTATTATGGAGCTCGAGAAGGCATTGAGAGAAGGTGTCACTCCCAATGTCCCCATTGTTTGTAGATGCAGCGATTAGTGCTTTCATGGATTTCACTGCAGACTCGGGTAAGCCATTTGAAGATGGGAAGTGTGGTGCACTGAGGACGTGGTTTACACCCCAGTTTGTCATAAATCTCTTCATGGCCTCTGAAGCAAACTGGAGTCCCCCATCTGACCGAAACTTGTTGGGGATGCCGAAGCGAACAAAATGTCTTCGTATGGCAGTTATAAGCATTTCTGAACTTGGGCATTTGTGGAATCTGGATACCACTATCCACCCGGAGAAACAGTCAACATATGCCAGATAATAATGACCCGAATGTTCAAATATGTCCGCCGCAGTTTCTTGAAATGGCCTAATAGGAGGTGTATCCGATTGGAAGATTTGTGCTGGGATTGAAGCCCGACCTTGTTGCTGTTCTAGTGGAAGAAGTGTGGATTTAGCTGGGAAACCCTGCTGTATTAGTCTAATCAATGCTTGGTACTGTTCATCATTCTTGGCTGCATTTGCCAATTGATCGATCACAGGGTCTCTGTTATTGTCCATGTAATCATCCTCCCTCAGTTGTGCTGCCAAATAGTTAACTTTAATTTCCATGTCATTGGTGATGGCAGATTCTAGCTTTTTGTCGGTACCATCTGGGTCATGAACGTTGTGAAATGGGAATGAAACAATTCCCAGTTTTTCGCATGTCATGCCTGAGAGTAGGAATTGTTTTATGCCTTGATGAACATATATTTTGTCTGTCACCATGGATGTACCGATTTGTATTTTGGCTGTGAAAAAACCAATCGGTGAATCACGTATTCCATTATAAGCATTGATGGTGACATCTGCTGGTTGGAGTTGACTGCGATGGAGTCCCAGTTGCAGCAGTGATTTCTCTGACATAATGGTGATGTCTGCACTCGTATCTGGATATGCCAAGAGTTTTGCCGTCGTTGAGGCAGTGCTAACGTGAACAGGTACTGATCTAAGCCAAGGGCTTGTTTCGTCCCTTGGGGCGTGAGCTGTGTTGATCGATTTGCGTTGAGTAGTGCCTTGATCCGAATGTGTATCCGTGAGACGTTTCTGGCAAACTGTCTGATAGTGGTCTTTTATGGAGCAGTATTTGCAAATGGCATCTTTTGCAGGGCAAGCACTTCGATGTGCGTGTGACTTTCCCCCACACCAGTGACATTTTCCAGTGGTGCTGGTTCTCTTATGTGTTTCAGATGATTTGGATGTGTCTGTCTGCGAGAGGCTGCCATGATGTATCGAATTTTTGTCGTTTCAACATATCTGGCAGTGGTGGCCGTCTTCGTTTGATCAGCACATGCAGATTCGAATGCACGACAAACTGTGAGGACTTCATTGAGGTTTGGTGCTGGTCGAATTTCTAGCAACTTTCTTTGTAGCTCCGGGTCCTGAATACCGACAGTGATTAATGTGATCAGTTGCGTGTCGATGCAATGAGTGCAGATGTCTGCTTATTGGCTGAGTTGTCTCAAAGCAACTAAGAAATGTTCAAAAGATTCGCCCGGTTGTTGGCGACGCGTGAAGAAGTGGAAACGGTCAACTATAATGTTCTGCATTCCACGAATGAAGGTCTGGATGGCTGCTATAGCTTCTTCAACTGTGGGTTGATCAGGTACACTGGCCTCGATAGTGATCGACTCATCGAAGATGGCTTGGAAATCCTGAGACAGGTGAGTCCGGAGAGCCGCCAGCTGTGTAGGTCGGTCATGTTGATCAACGCGATTGATCAGAGCAAAATCCTTCCACGACTTTCGCCATGCTGTGAATTCGGCCATAGTTGGGGTGCCGGATAGTTGATTGGCACTAGCCGGGATGCGGAGAGCAGGTGGCTGTACTACTGGAGGGGTCTGAGTCGTAATATGAGGCTGACCTGATAGGTGCATCGCCTGTAATATTTGGTTGAAACGCTCCTCCGTGGCGCGGCGCTCTTCACGAAGTTCGTCGTGCAATCGTGTCCGTTCGTCGGCTTGTTGTTGCATAATCTGTAACAATATGGACATGGATTCACGATTCTCCGCCTGTGGTGTCGTGTCCGAGGCCTTTTGGTCCGTCTTTTTGCCGCTTCGGCTCATTGTGTTGTGTGGTATGTTTATCGGGCGTCCGCGAATATCGTTCGAGTTCGTGAAAACGATTTATGATCGCTAATTTAAATTGCGACTGCCGACTGCGCCATGTTGTGTTCGTACAGATTATAAAATATGAGTTATAATATTTTATTCCACAATGTGAGAAGTCAAATATGTTCAGAGATAACTCAGTTTATTTATCTAGAGCTAGAGTCCCGGAAACGGAAGGAGCAAGCATAAGCAATCCCCAGAGGGCGCACTCTACCAAACCTATCTATATGCCTGAAGTTAGAGTACATATTGTCAGAGTCCACATCAATTATTATTATTGTAAAATAGTATAAGGGCGCTGTAGCCCTAAGACTATTTTGCCCTAGGTACCCTTACGTCACATAAATAGGCCTTAGTACGAAATATTAGCAGAGCATAGCGGGAGTGTGCAGCTGACGGTTGACCTCCGATTGGTGTAAGCGTTTAAATTAAAATGGACATACATTGAATGCAAATGCGCTGTAATTTGCGCAGGATAGATTAACCTTCTCAGTCCGAACGGGATCCTGCGGAAATGAAGTGAGCACTCGTCCAAGTGTGGCTGGAGTACGTTTATTTGAATTGGTACGTGTACTGTAGCTTCAGTTAATATGCTCATTGTTTCTTTTGTAGTCACCTGCTATTCGATAATTACCTGATCCATTAAATTGCTTATTCATATTATACGCTATTCTTATATATTTCTGCGTTTTCGAAGCGTGAACCCACCTTTCTTCAGAGCCTCGACGATGATGGTTTCCATCTGCCTGCCTTTGATGTTGAATCTGATCAGTTGGACGTTTTTTCGTATTCCTTTCAGATCGGTATTGTAGAAAAGCCTGATTTTGGTCAGCGCATCATTCAAGACGTTCTGTTCCAAATCATCGACAACTTGCTTAGCGTTTTCTGGTGGCACTCTATTATTAACGACCAGCATCTGCTCAATAACGTCACGCATTCGGTCGACCGTGTCAATTTCAGAATTGACAGATGAATGGTAGCTGTCGTCGGATGGAGTCTGTTTGATCATCAGCAGAACCTTGATGCCAGCCAACAGTTCGTTGGTCTCTATTTTGTGCATAGAGCGAATGTCGTTTCTAAATTGCTGATCGCCTCCTTCAGAAACCCTAGTCTTATCCAGCAATTCAACAATTTCGACCAACGGCTCGAATTTGGTTTTACCCGTGATATTGGCAATAACTTGTCGGACGTTCTTTTTAAGGGTTCCTCTTGCCGACAGCAATTCATCGAGTCGATGAAACAGTTTCTCAAAGATATCTGGCAAGTATTCCAGGGTAAGACCACTGATTGAATAGAATAAATAACACGGTTCGTTAACTAATAGTTGATTGAAAGAGCGACTGTATTGCAAAGAAGACATTTTTCAAGCGCTACATACTTCGTTCTGTTCATTTAGTTTCAAAATATTTTTACTGAACAATCATGGATTAATTAGAAATAATTTGCATCATTTCACAAGAAGTAGCCATTAATCCTTGCTGGTAATCCTTGAATTAAATTTTCACTTATATTTAAACAGGCATCAACAGTTACTGACGTCATATCAAATCAGCCCACTCAACTACTCACATACTAGCACAACCGGTTTGGACCAACCGCACAAGATTAACCGGTATCAGCAATATCAATTATACACAACCGTAACGACTCCTGCAAAGTCTGATTACTCAAAATCAAATGCAAATGACACCGCAGATAGAAACGATAGACAAAAAAATATTTAGGCACAACTTTGTAGTGTGACGGTGGTGTTCTATCACCACCACGTTTAAAAGTGGTTATAGAGGTCACCACCACTTTTTTTGACACCGTGCTGAATTATTTTTGCGAATACAAAATAATGACACCGCAGGAAAGACAGACAAGAAGAGGTTCAAACATGATCTAATCTCTTTCTATTTCGCTTAATGATTATTGTTTAACAAATTTTTGGCAAATTTTAAACTCATATTTTATTTAATGAGCGTTGTTTCTTCATGGTGTAAAAAAGAATTTGGACATCGCACCCGTACCCAGAAATATACGTTTGCATGCGGGCTTGTTATCAGATGGCATAATATGCTTAGTTAATACCGGTACTATATTACACTGTTAACTAGTAGTCTTCAACTAGAACCATGGAGATGTAATCGTAATCTTAAAATTCAAAACCCAATTTGTAAAGCGTTAATCGAAAGCTAAAGTGCAGTTAAGACAGAGACGTTGTCAGAGTAGATAGTAAAATATCCGGTTTCCTTACGGTCAGAGACGGATCCAGTTTCAATTCTACGGTAAAATAACTTTTTAGATCTACTTACTCTTTGGCAGTCACTTCTCCGGTAATTATATCAGCTGCTCCTCCAGTTCCCTGAAAGAGAACAATTTATATTGAAATTGTGGTCTTTGACACAGAAGAGTGGCAATAATATTCCATAACACAACCTGTCTGACACGAAAAATTTGAAATCGCGTTTAATGGCAGTGATAGAGAAATTTTACAGGTCGAACGAGTACTTCAGCTTATATTCGTACTAATAGGTGTGGGAACCAACGTATTTCGTATAAAAGTAACTGGTATTATAATATGGATTTTTCAAAGAGTTTCACACCTCTCTAATTCAGCCGCGTGTAACTTAATGAAATTACAATTGTGAACTGCTTCCATGTTATCCCACCCAAACCGTAACAGTCCAATTTAATATTATCAAAATGGAATCTAACGCAATTAATCAAAATCAAATAATGATCCAATTAATTCCATTCTGTTATTTTCTAGTTTAGCGCTTTGGCCATTCAGATATCTTGCGTATATTAATTTTAAAACATTCACCATATTATTTTCAAAACATTTAGGCCTACCGCAGCGATAATGACAGGATTTCCTTTAGCCAAAGCTCGTTCAACGAATCTGAACTCATTGACGCTGCCTCCAATTAAGATGTAGATCAGTGGTATGACTAAAAAAATTACCAAACTTGCATTTATCCTACTTGTAGCTAATTTCTTTATTTTAAATGATTAATTAGCAACTTACTAGCTCTGACGCCTAACGAAGAAGGCATAAGCCAACAGTGCACTAAACACTAGCTGCAATCGGACCAGCATTTCTTGGCATTGGTCATACATTTCATATCATAACAGATTCAGTTGTTTTGCCGTTACAGATATAATGTCTTTCGAATCATACTCTTCCGACAATACCGCCAGGTATGTCGGAAGAAGTAGGTCGGTTTCTTTCCAACACAAGCCGCAATCCACGTATTCTTCAATTATAAGTTACCGTCCTTGGAAAACGATAAGAGTTTCAAACTTAAAAGCCCACAGTCTTGCTTCTCCTCCGTGATTTTCCAGCACAGAGAGCTACCGAACTTTTCGTCCAACTAAAATCAATTTTATCGGAAATCCTAGATAAAAACTGAAAGAGTTTTTCAGCACGCTCCTTCTAGTTTGGGTACGCAGCCGGATAGAGGGGCGCATTTGCCTTTCAATCTCCTCAAATTCAGTCGCTTGAGTCGCGTGGTCCCTAAACCTGTCTCAGCAACCAGATTCAACCAGTTGTTTCGTCTTGCACCGTGAAGGTCCTTTTCTCCAAGTTTATTATGGTAGGCAGTGACTAATACCATACCTACAATCTCTTCCAACGGTTCTCAGCCACTTCCATCCTGCAACACTGCCCGAGATTCGTAATGTCCTATTCTCATTCCTTAAAAACCAATTATTTGCCTTATATGTAATTCTTGTTAAATGGCAGATGTTTTGGACCCGCATCCATCGTTGACCTATCTCTGGCCTCAGTTTCACCCATGCAAAGGTTAATGCTCTTATCAAAAAGCCGTCCCTCGCTCCTTATGATGTATCAAACTATCGCCCTTTCTTCTCTTTCAGTTGATCATCAAAAATCTTGGAGAATGTATTTCCTAATTGTCTGAGCTTTCAATTCTTGTCCCACAACCTGTGTCATGTTTTCTAATTATAACCAGCCTACCTCAAATACCATTGCACTGAACCAGCATTACTTACCATTCAAAACTATGTCACCAGCTACATGAGTAAAGGAAAAGTAAGTGCTCGCATTCGTCTAGACCTCTCCGTTGCTTTTGATATCGTCGATTCATGAATGCTTCGTCACCGCCTCTAGCATTGTTTCGGTCTATCTGGGAGACTGGGACCGTTCTCTGCTGGTTTTCAGTTTACCGAAACCTTCGTCATCGATCCATTCTATAAAGCAACAAAATTCTGCGCCCACTCTCCACTACGTCCCGCTCCTGCTTATATTATAAACCATTCCACTTGACTCACTACGTATCGACAGCATTCTTCACTACCACTAAGTATGCTGACGATGCGCAACTATTCCTTCTATTATAATTGGCAGTTCCTATTTTAGCGATGTCCAGTTACAATCAGATGGTTAGTAAATATTAATACGTTTCATCTGAGTACTTCTAAAACCGAATTTCTTCTTCTCTGCAAATGCCCGCAGCTCGGAAAATTTAATCGGCTTGCATCTTATAATTTTGATGACCTCGTGGATAAGCGTGTCGTTTATGCACGCAGTCTTTGTGTGGTGCTGAGCACCACCATGCTCTGGCATTGTTCAAGTCAACTCAATTTCATATGCAGAATATTCATAGACTCAGATGTATTTTCCCTCTTACAGTCTTAATCTAACGGACAATAAACCCCTTTGCATGCATTCCTCTCTCAACTTAAAATGGTCCTATATGGCTGCGCTAGGCTGGGAGCGCCTCTGAGTAGTTCCCCTGAAGAAGCGCTATAAAAATTCAAGTAATGAATGAATGAATAAAACTGCTTTTCAGCAGACTTAACGACTATCACTCGCCTTGTGCATTAGACACCGGCGCAATAGGAATTGCTAATTACAATTACCTCGCATTGGTATCACCAAGGAGACCAGCGTAAACTCCAAATGTTTCAAAACTCTCTTTCAAGAGCGATAACATAAGAGCTCAACATCAATACATTACGTCGATATTGCATTCATGCACTGGCCGCCCTTTGAAGGAAGAATCCATTTCAAAATATACCTTACAGGTAAAAAAAAGTATTACATTTTAACCAACCAATCTCTCTCTAATCCCTGCTCATCCCTTATACAAAAAGATATGTAAACCCATTATTCTAGGCTGTGACTTTCGATGTGTTCCGCACCCGAACAGTGCCGGGCTATCGGGCTTTCTCGGTCTCTGGTCTGACGTTTTGGAAGTCACTGTCCAATTCAGTTCATCTGTCAGTTCACTGATGTCAGTCCGGTCTAAACCTAAGACTCATATCTTTTAAACTGCATACCCACAGCTGGATCCTGGCTTTCACGTTCTGTCGGATTTTAACCTGGCTTTTCCATTGGATTACTATTTGTCATTGCGATTTTACTCGAAGCGATCATCGACTGAATGTCTTGGGCATTATGACATCGGCGATATACAAGACATTAGATTATGATATACTAGATTAGATTGCATTGAAAGATGTCCGCGTGACCTTTTGGATGCGATGAATCCTGTACAAGGGGTTGAGTCACGTCGTATTCTCTATCAGATAAACCTGAAAAACCATAACACAGGTACAGGATTTTATTACGTAGGCCTATATTAGGCTAAGTTAGTTACGGTAGTTAAAAGGAAATGTTGAAGTAATGCTTTGCGATAAATTTCATTTTAAAATTATTCCAATTCAAAATTAACGGTTTTCTAGTAATTAATGACATAATTAGTTGGCTTAAAGCAGAGCTTCTCATTTGAGGCGATCGATCGATCGATCTCCTTGGTCGATCGCCTAGCAAAGGTCTGGTCGATCGGTAAATCGATCGCGCTCGATGAGTTAGACTCTCGAGAGGAACCTGGAGTCAGACCGTTATTTTATTTACCGGGGTATCTAATTTACATTACTTGTGATAGTTCAGGCTAGGATCGATACAACATTACATCGACAAGCAGAGGATGCTTATAGACGGTTAGTAAGTGTTGCGTATAGGCCTACTCTAGCAGTTAATGGACTACCATTATAATAATTATGCAGCTATACGAATACGCTACACACAAAAGATCCCGAGGTCGACCGCCTACTCAATCCAGCGCGATCGATTTTCAAATCGCCTTTTATTTTCAAATGAGAAGCTCTGCTTAAAAGCCTCCCCGAATTACATAAGACAGGTTTTCCTGGTCTTGTGCTTGCACCCTACACGTGAGACATCTCTCACCAGAGTCCAGCCGTAGTCCGCTAGCACACGAGAACTCCATTTTTCTTGAAACCTCCAACCGACATGAACAGTAGGAGAAAGAAGAGTACCAAGGATAATTTACGGCAACGCCGAGGGCGAAAAGTCCGATCCGAACGAAGCTATGACCGAAGTACGTGTTGGGTTTACGTACCCAGAATGCGCATGTGTGTGCAGGCCGCGTTGTGACGGTGTCCAAAAATTCCGCCAGCTGTCTTCACGATGAAATATAATAATTAATCTCTTTAACTTAACACCAGGAACGTTGTTTAACTGATTGCAGTGAGTCTGATAGCAATTATTTGAAACAGTTCACATTTTCCAACTACTCTTTACATAGAGCGCTATATGAATGCAAATGTATATCTAAGATTATTTTAGCTCATTTTTTCACAGCAATAAAATGTGCACATACTTCCGTCAAATGCTTCTTGCAATAAACTATTCATTTACTTCAACATAGTAACTGTGTGACACAGTTCTCTTATGTTTACATCTGATGAAATCATTTATCTCAACATATTTATTGTTTCTTCTAATAAAGTCAATTACTTCAAATGATAAAAATAGCGACATACTCTCGCCATCATTTGTCTTCCATTTGATCGGAGCTAACTCGACCTTTTCTCGCAGGATGCTTTCACAACCAGATCTCTTCTGTGTACCGTCATCGACAAGAAGAAAGTGTGTGTGATGCGGATTCAGGAATAACCCAGTTGGATTGCTATCAGACGCAGAGCGATTTGATTCAGATGAATCCTAGAATTAAGGAGCGGGAAAATTAGATGCAACCGTGCACTCATTCAGTTGGCTTACTAATCTGTAATCACAGCGCCAGCGCAAGGTTCTGAAAATGACGCTATATAAATAGCGAGCGACATTAAAACATACATACAAGCATTCATACACTCACTCACTCACACAAAATGTCTGCAGCATACACTTGTACGTTTAACCTGAAAACATGCATTTAGTCTGTAGACACACGTTCCGACCACATACATTATTAGTGCTTTTTACTTTTATTGATGTTGTCATTATTTTCATCAATATTATTGTCATTATCGTTGTCATTATTATTATATTGCACTTGCGCAAAGCCACTCAGAAATGCAATCTGAAGCCATGTTAGTAAATCGCCAGATGAAGAGCAGTTAGATATCCAGATGTTTGAAAGTCGATGAGAAAGAGCGAGAGAGATTGAGATTCGAGGTGTCTTTGAAGGAAAAGACAGAGTTCGAACATCGGAGAAATAATAATTATTGGTAGTCGGTTCCAATTCTTGGGACGCAACTCATCTAGGCCTACTACAGGTCAAGTGAATCTAGCCAAGTGTGCCTAAGATGATTTAAGAGACACCAAATCGCAATTTTAATGTCAGTTGAATATTAGGCCTGAACCCATCATAAACCCGCACTCAGATATAACTGCGCTAATAAAGATCCGAGACTTCGATTAGCTAATCGTTGTTTTAGTCAGTGAGCAAGTTAGAATACCGTACATTCAGAAGATCTTTCTTGTTTGCAAGACATCCCCATTGGCAGATCCCGAGAACAGCTCGTGGAATCTGCTCCCAATTCGCCAGTCTATGCTTCACCTCATTTCCGATGAGTTGGTTCACACCTTTGTTTAGTCCACCAGTGATTATCCAAGCATCTGGGTTGAACATGTTTATTCATTATGTTCATTTGCGCCTGTTATGAGCCCAATACAAGTAAATATAAATCTGAAGCGTGCGACAAGTGTGCGTGGTCGTTACACGGAGTTAGTGAGCAGGTTCTAACGCTCTACCGATAGATTAGGTCTACAGGTCTTGCGCAACAGAATTGATTACAAGGATTCGCCTATATAATCTTTGAAAAAGCTTACAGACAATTAGAGCTGTAATAATTAGTGACTTCTAACGCGCCGGTGTCTACGACACCCAGGCTTACGTTCACTGTCCTGCGGCAAAAGCGGCCACTGCTGCCCACTCCATGCAGCTTGCTATAGACTCCCTTGGTAATTGGATGTCGTCGAATCGACTAAGGCTAAACCCTTCCAAAACGCAATTTATCTGGCTTGGCACCAGACAGCAACTGGCAAAACTTGATCTGTGTGCCCTCTCTACCCAGTTTCCTCTCTTCACTTTCTGCACCTCTGTTCGGGATCTTGGAGTGATACTTGACCAAGAGCTCACTTTCAATCAACATGTTAACTCTGTCTCTCGTAGCTGCTTTTACCAGCTGCGCCAACTGCGAGTAATATCTCGCACTCTTACCCCCAGCGCTGCAGCTACTCTAGTTCACGCCTTCGTTGCCAGTCGCCTTGACTATTGTTCCTCTCTATATGTTGGCCTCCCTCAGAGTCGGATAGGGCGCTTGGAGCGAGTCTTGCGCGCGGCTGCGCGACTGATTGGTGGCATTCCTAAGTCGGGTCATGTATCAGACTATATGCGGGATGTCCTGCACTGGCTGCCACTACCACAACGCATCTCATTTAGGGTCTCTGCCTTCGTTTGGCGTAGCCTCGTTGGTACCGCACCTTCTTATCTGAAGGAGCTCTGTCGCTCTATATCTGCCAATATTAGCCGCCGACCCCTTCGCTCTGCAGCCCGCGGTGACCTGAGTGTCCCATTTGCACGCACTTCTACAATGCAACATCGGGCCTTCTCGGTTGTGGGACCGAGTATCTGGAATGGGCTTCCTCTTGAGCTCCGTCTCCTACCTAGGAACTCTTCACCTGCATTTTACACCTCTCTGAAAACTATTCTTTTCAGCCGTGTTTGGGCTGGGAGCGCCTCTGAGTAGATATCTTAAAAAGGCGCTATATCAAGTTTCATTGATTGATTGATTGATTGATTGAACACCAAACCCAGGTTGATATCTGAACGATCAGACCAACACAAAATGTGTTCTTTTGTACATTCCAGAATATTTGGATCGGTTGTCAATATGCCATTAGCTGTCTTATCTTCAGATGATATAATTAGTTTAACTCATAGGAAATTGTCAAAACTGGTTTCCTAAACAGTCCTAAGAGTCAGCGTTGATCATTAAGACCTATTCTCGTCAATGTGAGGGCGGATGACTTGTCGATTGAGCTTCCAACCGACGGTGTAGGTAAGAGTAAACCTATTCATTTGTAGCTAAGTACTCTGCGTGGCTAAAGTGGTGCAGACATTTTTAACATCTTTCTGCTCTGGGAAAATTTGACAGACAGATAATAATAGTATGACACATGGACACACAAACAGAACAACAGGCAGATAGAGATACAGACAAATAAGAAAATGGACAGAAAGACACAGTAACGTGCTAGCCTATTGTTTTGGGCGCTTGCCTTATAACGCAAGGTATGCGTTCTAGCCTCAACTCAGATGATCAGTGTATAGGGACATTGAGCAAGCACTTCATGCGCAGCGCCATCGATTATTAATTTATTAGAAAATGTTTAACGCTTAATATATATATAAATAAATAATAATAATTATAATTTTGTAATAACAAACGTTCTGCAAGTCAAGCGCGCATAGGTCTGATCTGCGGGTCGCCTGATGGAACCAATAGGGATGCAGAAGAGGAGAAACGCCCTGTGCCTATGGCATATCCTCCACAGACATACAAGCGTACATACATACCTAAATATACACATACAGACATGCATACATACATACATACATACATACATACATACATACATACATACATACATACATACATACATACATAGGGTATAGTTCCCTTGTTTGGGCACCTTAAGGATTAAAGGCTCGTATCATATTGATTTTGACACGTATACTTATTGTTTGGTGTTGTTTGGTTAGCTGAAACAGTAGGTAATGAAAATATATTGAATACATACAATAGATTGCAAAGCAATATTAGTTGTGCAGAAAAAATGACACACCCCTCAAAGTGCCCATATTAGGACATGGTGCCCTAATTTGAACACTAAATATTTAACGTGTAATAATTATAGTAGTAAATATGGCCTCAATTTGGGCATACAAAGTTACCTAGAATGGGCACTGCCCAAATTAAGAATAAGTTTTACCCAATATTAACGTGTAATATAGTAGTAAATTTGGCCTCATACACTGCCCAAATTAGGAACACCCAATGGTGCCCAAATTAGGCTCTACGCAATACCCCCCCTAGGAAATTTTTTTTAAAAGTGTGCTTACTTTCTCCCTCATTATCGCTCACATGGGGCGAAAAAGCTACACTTCACCAAACATCTGCAAAAAACCGATTGAAAATACATTAAAAAACAACGCGCCCACAGCTACTGAACCGTATATCGAACATTATAGAAAACTGGCATGCTAAAAACATTTACTTCTTACTTTCGAAGCGCAATTTTCCGCCGACATACGTTGCTGTTTTATAACAGCAATACTTATAGTTAATAATATTTCCTAGAAGGCACCACCGTATGTCGTCTATATTTTGAGATTCAAGGGGGTGCCCATGTTAGGAACCTGCCCACATTAGGGTTACCCACCCTACATACATACATAACATACATACATACATACATACATACATACATACATACATACTAGGGTGGCAATCCAGCAATGTGTGAAAAAAGTTTTTACATTTTCTTTATGTCCCACCCTCTAATTTTGTTCATTATGGGCTCCATAGTAACTGGTAAAAGTTGCATTAAGAAATAGTAATATTTACTGGTAGCTCAACACAGCAATTGTTACTTAGTGGTAGTCTGTGTCTGTGCCGCAAATTGCAATTTTCTATCAAATATTGTGTTGTGGTTCATTTAATTTCATTTAAAGAATCACGGCTGTTTGCTTACTTATTAGTATTGTTATCATTCAGTACATTTTATTTATAGTCTTTCTTGATTCCTACATGAATGCCTACAGATATGGTAGACTGGTATAGAATATTACAAATTCAGATAATCCTTCCTAATTCGCTAGACCAGAAGTTTGAACAGCAACCAAAGAACTGAAATTGTGTGCCCACTGCTAAGGTCAGTTATGATTATTTTGATTGTTGAATTGTTGATAAAATATTGTGAAGAAAACTTGAGAATGAGTGATAATTGGGGTATGAGTGATAATTGGGGTATTTGTTGACAGTTGTAGTAAATTGTTTGTTTCAAGCGATTAGCAAGTGGCTTTGAAATTAGCTGTGACTAAGCTGACTAGTAACTAGTGACTACTGATTTGTGACAAGCAAATGGCTTGTTTTGGCAGGTGAAATGGCAAATGAGCATCTCCCAAAAAAGAAGCGTGGTATCTGGCTTGTCGGTGGCACATTGACGGCCATAAATGGGAGCAAGCTACCTTCTAACCAGCAGGTGTTGCAGCGATTTTTCCATCTGCACACTGAAGAATCTCAGACCATCAATGCAAGTGCCACAGCTACAATGAGAGAAGTCCTTCATTTCTGGGAAAAGGCAAGAATCCCTACCCGTAAAGAATGCCACATCATCAGCAAAATTAAGGAAATGCATTCAAGATGGGTTAGTCTAAAGAAAAATGCATCGCGTAAGACCGGCACACAGCAGCAGAATGAAAACGATTTCAAAGGGGGCTTAAATGACCTTTTTGACATCGCCCATGCTGACGCCTTCACATTGATTAGGGGGCCCGGTGGCGCGTTGGATAAGAGCTGGCGTAGAGACCGAGAGGTACCGAGTTCGATCCCCGTAGGGCGGATGTGCTTTGTAGGCTGCTATTAGCGCCGTGTATTGCAGGCTGTCTGTTCTGTTAGTAGTTAACTAGTTAAGATTGAATTGCATAACATGTAAATGTACAGCGCAGTGCGTTTGTCAGGCGCTTGATTAAAGAAAAGATATTATTATTATTATTATTATTATTAAGCTACCAGAGGACAGAGAGTTTCTCCTGGCACAGAGAGAGAAAGGCAGACGTGGCACCATGGGTCCTGTTGACATGGTCACGGTGAAGAAAGAACAAAGGTGTCGTGAGCGGGCTTCCGTAGCAGAATCAAAGAGGGCAAGAGAGAAAAAACGACTGGTTGCAGAGTCAGCAGATGCAGAGCCAAGCTTTAGCAGCTGTAGTAGTGAGGTTGAAACCAGCAGTGATTCTGACGATGTACTTGGTCTTGCTGCTTCATTGGTAAGACCTAGCAAACCAAAGCGCATAAAACCTAACAACCTAGTAAGTCCTGGCGTTGCTTCTGCTTTAGATCGAACAAAAACGAGTAACAGAAATGCAACGTATGTCCTAGCGGCTGCAGCTGAATCACTTGGTCATAGCCCATCAAGCATTGTGCTGAACAGAGAATCGATCCGAAAAGCCAGGCGACAGCATCGAGAAACAGCTGCAAAGGAAATCCAGACATCCTTCGCTCCAAATAGCTGGCTAACAGTACACTGGGACAGAAAGATGTTGCCTGCTCTCGAGTCAAAGGAATCGGTGGACCGTTTAGCTGTTCTGGTGTCTGGAGATGGGGCCATGAAACTGCTGGGTGTGCCGAAATTGCCGAATGGTACAGGGGAGGCAGAAGCAACAGCTGTCTTTAATTTGATTCAAGAATGGAATCTGGCTGACCGCATTCAATTTATGTCATTTGACACCACAGCTACCAACACTGGAGCCTATGCTGGAGCTTGTGTACTGTTGGAGCAGAAGATGGGCAAGAACCTCATAAGCCTAGCATGCAGGCATCATATCATGGAACTCACTGTCGGTAAAGTTTTTGATACACTGATGGGCCCGTCTAGTGGACCGAACATTAAACTGTTTCAACGGTTTGGGGAATACTGGAAATCAATTGATCGGTCATCATATGAGAATGGGTTGAAAGTGCAGTCTATTGCACCTGTTCTTAACCCCATTAGAGACGAGCTGATCCGATTCATCCAACATCAACTAGTCCAGTTTCAGCCCAGAGATGACTACCGCGAGCTGTTACAACTCTCACTAGTATTCCTTGGAGCAGAATCAGAGGCAGATGTTCACATCCATGCGCCTGGAGCAATTCACAGGGCCAGGTGGATGGCAAAGCTCATTTACAGTCTGAAGATATTCATATTCCGCTCGCAATTCAAGTTGACAGCACGTGAATTGTCTGCACTTGGAGAGTTCTGCGTCTTTGTGGTCAAGCTCTATTTGAAGGCATGGTACACATGTGCGAGTGCTGCATCAGCCCCATGTAATGATTTGCAACTTCTACGCGACTTGTACAGCTACGGGGAGACAAATGAAGCCATTTCCAAGGCCGCAATTAAGACAGTCTCGGGTCATTTGTGGTACTTAAGTGAAGTTCTTGTAGGGCTTGCGTTTTTCGATCCAAATGTGCCGGTTGAAATGAAGACAGCAATGGTCGCAGCTCTGAGAAAGACCGGACACCCAGATCATCCTCGGCGCATAGTTCTCACGGCAGCAGACATCCAAGACAAACAGCTGTGTGACTTCGTGTCTCAACACACCCGAACACTGTTAACTGCTCTTGACATCCCGCATGACTTCCTCATACACGATCCCACCACATGGGAAGATAATGAGGACTACACTGAAGGTCAGAGGAAGCTCAAAGGGTTGAAGGTGGTGAACGATGCAGCGGAGCGCGGTGTTGCACTTGTCCAGTCCTTCAACAGTGTCATCACCAACCAGGAGGAACAAAAGCAGTACCTGTTGCAGGTGGTAGAGAAGCATCGCCAGACATTCCCTAATGCCAACAAATCAACTGTGCTCGGACATTAATTTTGCAGTCCGACACTTAATGATAAAATATCAAACTCTGACATTGTTGAAAGTTTACGCACCAAGCCATCATTTTCTGAAATGTTTCAAAACGTTGTACTACGTTATTATTCTTTATTACTGATTATAACCAATATTGACTAGTCTAGTAAGAACAATAGAACATGGAGACTTGGGAAGGTGAAAGTTTAGTTCCATATTGAACACTGTAGAAAAGTCAAATTTAACATTTGACTAATATTTTGCAATGCTGCATAATAAATACGAAATATTCAAACTTTGACTGTGTTGAGCTACCAGTAAATGTTGTTATAATGTTCCAAAACTTGGTGTGCTTCAATCTTTATGTAAAATTAACAGAAGTAAGGGGTGGGAAGGTGAAAATTTGGAAAAAAAATTTTGAGTGCCACCCTAATACATACATACATACATACATACATACATACATACATACATACTAGACTGGTTCAAACTTACATGGGAAAAATAATTTTTCCAAAATATGCTGCTCCACAAGGCTGCCCCTGTTACACTTAACTAGAAGACTCTGTATTGACAAAATTGAAGAGATCTGAGCATGTTTAGAGGTCGCTAGGTTTTTACACTTTTTGTAGAAATTGCAAAAATTGCGCATCTGACGCGTTAATAGCTGCATTATGAATTAAAATTAAAATCCATGAACACCAAGCACCATCTTTCTGAATCATGATCAATATGACAACTGTATTTAAGTACATAAAAGAATAATAAGCTTATTTACAAAAAAACCACTTGTTTCAAGTTCTTTCTGATAGATAAACGATTGTTGGCTAATAGCTAATTTTTAAATTTTGCATGCCAATTACAATAATACATTACAATTCGTTTCATATACAATTGGATTGTTCAATATTGCTCTGTACGCTGCTAATTTAGCATGATTCGAGTTTTTTTTAGTCTGTGAAGCCAGCCTTGAATAATTATGAAATAAGCCTGCAGCACATATTTTTTCTCTGTCTGCAATAAAAGCTCATACGAGACAAAAACAGCAGCTATGGTGGAACTTGCATCAACCAGGAGTTCCCCACAATGTTGGTTGTTAGGGATGTCTGGCAAACACATTCTTGGGTCTGGACTCCCAAACAAATGGGGCAGTCCTGAGGAATTCCATGTTTCATTACCAGAATGGACTAACAGTTGATGAGACCACTAAAGCAACAAAAGTCACTGCGTTGGTAATTCGGGAGAAGGCAAGAATCCCCGCACAGCGTGTGGATTCGGGTGTTGGCAAGCTGTGAAAATTGTATGAACACAGATTTGTGCTGATTCAAGGAGTAACAGTTTGAGGTCAATTTAAATTTACTCTTTTCAGTCGTCATCTATGCTATTTCTTCGAACACCTTATAGCCACGCGCTTTCTTTGATGAGCGTGTCAACGGTGTCATTGAAGACATCGATGCTGCTCTGGTAAATACAATCTTACTCATCCATCTAATCCGCTATCCTGGACAGGAAGTCCTTCGACCACCAGACTCCACTGGAAGCGTATGTCACTAGGAGATCTTTAAAACGGTTTGATCTTTTTACTACCCAGAATCAAGAACAAGCCAAAGCCTTCTTATCGAAGCCTTTTGCTCTCTGGCCATTGGACCAGTCGATGAAGGCAAATGTCAAACTGTCGATTGTCATCAATGATTGCGCAGATCTTGGAGTGGCTCTGATCTTACAATGATGTACTAAGGATGAGTCACAGAAACAATACTTGCTGCAACTTGTCTCCAGTCATCGGATAAAACTTTCTGTTCCAACAAAGGCAAAATGAAATAATGGTGGATTGCGGGTTTTCCACCACTTCAATGACCGGATTTCTTTAATTATCCAAAATTATATTTCATTACAAACTTAATGCAGCCCGACTAAACAGTAACATTGCGGTATATATTTCTAAGTGTGCTGTTTATTGTTCAAAATAATAACTGACTTGAAAAAAAATTATGACTGATTTGAAAAAAATCAAAATTATGCATGTTTTTTACAAGTTCAAACTATATAGCAGAAAGTCGAAAAACATAGCGACCTCTAAATATAATCCAATCTTTCTAAAATTTTGCATACAGACTCATGTTTTCATGTGTAACAAGGGCAGCCTTGTGGAGCAATGCATTTTCAACTTTTAATTTTTGGACCAGACTAATACATACAGACATACATACATACATACATACATACATACATACATACATACATATGCATACATACATACATACATACATACATACATACATACATACATACATACATACATAAATACATACATACATAGGGAATTATGGGCCGAGGTAAACCGGCTTCGAGGAGACGGTCGACGTGGGATTCAATCGCCGATGGGTGGTGTGACGGCCTCCAATCTGAACCAATACTTTGGCGGAATATCTAAGGACGAAGATTATGATCCTCCCCTAGCCAAGGTAACGGTCGTGGATAGCACCAAACTGGTCATAGACGAATACACCACTTATAGGCTTCTGGCAAAACTTGGACGTACGGCTGCAGGGCCTGATGGTTTGCCTTCATGGTTCCTCGGGCACGCAGCCCCGATGATAGCAGAACCGGTGACGCATCTCTACAACATGTCGGTCCTCTTCTCTTATGTCCCACCTCAATGGAAAACCAGCACCATCACACCAGTACCAAAAGTAAACCACCCGTCAGAAGTCGCTGATTATCGCCCCATATCGGTTACACCTATCTTATGCCGCATACTTGAAAAATTCATCGTGCATCGGTTTTTTCACCATATTCTGCTTGAGCCCCAGCTAAATCAAGACTTTACAGACCAGTTCGCCTTTCGACCAACAGGATCCACTACAGCAGCACTAACAGCACTAACCACCAACCTTTTGGAGCTACTAGAAGCAAATGAGTATGTTCATCTGATTGCCTTGGACTTTAGCAAAGCCTTTGATACGGTACGGCATTCGTACCTGGCTGAGCAACTGGCGGAGATGCAAATACCCGACTGCATCTACAATTGGATCGTGGCCTTCTTGGATGATCGGGGCCATGGAACTAAATTCAACGGAGTCACATCTCGCCTCATAAAAATCAACTCTAGTTTTGTACAGAGTTCGGGCTCTGGCCCAAATAATTTTATAATTACAATATCTAAGCTCAAGACGATTCACATTGGAAACATAATACTAAAGTATGCTGACGATACCTACTTACTGATACCCTCTTCTAATAGTGCCACTGTTTCAGCTGAACTAGAACATGTGACAAATTGGGCAAAAGCATGCAACCTAAAACTAAACCATAAAAAGACGCAAGAGATGATTGTTAGAGGGATCGGGAGGAGAGGGCGGGTGTCAGCCCCTGCGGCCACCCCGGGAGTGACCAGAGTACATAGCATGAAGGTACTGGGGGTTATGCTCACTGAAACTTTATGTTTTGATATGCACATTGCTCAAATATGCTGCAGGGCTAGGCAATCCATGTATGCCCTGCGCATACTAACTGCCCATGGTCTATCTGGCCCTGGGCTTTACGATGTAGTGAGGGCGACAACGGTGGCACGCCTGTTGTATGCTGCTCCGGCATGGTGGGGCTTTGCCAGCCAAAGGGAGAAGGGAATGCTCCAGTCTGTAATGAACAGGTTGATCCGTCAGCGATACCTCCCAAGTGATAGCCCAACCTTTGAACAATTAAGCCTTAAAGCCGACACCTGCTTGTTTTCGGCGGTCCTGGGAAACCCGGGCCATGTTCTCCATAGGTTTCTCCCTCCAAAAAAGCCGTTGGCCTATTCCCTTCGACCCCGGTCACATGACCGTGTTTTACCTTTAGCTAACCATAATATGAAAAAAACTTTTATAGTTAGAATGCTTTATTCATATTGACTATTGATTATTTATTGTATTTGATGTATGTACACCGGAATGCGGATTGCAACTGGTTCAATAAAGAATATACTTACTTACTTACTTACTTACTTACTACTTACTTATACATACATACATACATACATACATACATAAAGCATTACATACATACATACATACATACATACATACATACATACATACATACATACATACATACATAGTCTCTTACATACGTACATACATATTATTATTACATACATACATACATGCATATATACATACATTACATACATATATACATTACATACATACATACATACATACATACATACATACATACATACATACATACATACATACATACATACATACATACATACATACATACATACATACATACGCCTACATACCATGAAAGCCGCGGCTTCGACAAAACTTTTGCAGATCATTTTTCTGATTTGTTGAATCTCGATCATCTTGTGTCCTTTGCCTGCGTCGTTGTCAAAATCGCTGTCGGATAGGACTGAAAAGATCACTTTCGGTTCAGCCATGTTCCATGTGTCGATGTCGCGAAACAGTTCCAAGATATTGCTGGCGTCTGTGTCGCAATCCAGGCGGACATACTGCAATTTTAGACGAAGCGACATCCATTTGGTCACCTTGCTAAACGTTTTAATACTCTGTTATGAACGTAATCTCCAGATGCTGTTAACTTGATGTTGTTTCCTTACCTCGCGTCGAGATAGAGAGGAAGGTAAGACCACAACAATCCGTAGTAATGGCAATCACAAAAACGTATTCTAGGATCCATAAAGTTCGTGTATGTATGCATGTGTGCTTGTATTATACTCATGCGTGTACACTACACATGTATGTGGATAATTATGTAGGCACGTATGCATGAATGCATTCGTGTATGTAACCAAGTAAGCAAGTATATTTTTGAAATGGTTGCAGAAGAATCGCTTTCCGGTGCACAAGCATCAAGTAGTATACAATACGATATCAGTATGGGTACAACATTCTCCCGATAAAATGTTTCCTCGTGTTATTGTCTTGTGAAGTGAGCTTTCTATCGTGAGACCGAGGGCAGAAGCTAAAGGTCTTTGGTTTCTTAGGTGGGAGCAATTTGTGAAGTATATGTCCAGAGTGTCTTTGTATTATATTGTATTGTATTTGGCTATTTATAAAGCGCTTCTCACAGAAAACGCCTTTCAGAAGCGCTCCCAGTGCGAGCAACCAGAGGGAAAAGCAGGATTTTAGTTTAGAAAAAGATGAGGAGAGACTATACCAGAAAGGATGGCAGATTGAACCGCTGGAGGAAGTCCATTCCACAGAGAAGGGCCGACCTATGCAGGCGAAGGATCTGGATTGAGCCATTGCAGTCCTGACACGGGGAACAAAAAGGTCAAGCCGATCAGAGGATCGAAGAGGACGCAGCGAAGTGGCAGAGAGTGGGCGAAGCATGAGATCGCAAAGGTACTTCGGAGCAAGACCCAAATGAGACTTAAGGACTAAAATAAGAACCTTGAATTGTATTCGGACAGATATAGGGAGCGAGTGAAGTTCTTCAACCATGAATGTAGAGATGTGAGAAAATCGAGGAAGACGAGAAATCAGTCTAGCAGCAGCATTAAGTACTGACTGTAGAGGAGATAGGCGAACCTTAGGAAGACCAACAAGGAGAGAATTACAGAGAGTTTATTCGAAAGCGTGCGACAATTGAGGTAAAGGTCGAAGATGAAACAGATTTGCGAATAGCCCTGAGACGCCTTAGTTGGAAGTAGGAAGAGCGAGTAAGCTTGGCAATGTGTTCAGTAAAAGTTAGAGAACTGTCTAGAGTGACACCCAGGTCTCGGACAATAGACGAAAAGGTAAAACGAGGAAACCTTTCAAAGAGTAATGCATAGTCATGTTTTTTTTAGCTGCTGAGTAGTTCCAAACCAACTTAGCTGGGTTTTAGAGGAGTTTAAGGAAAGACGATTAGAAGACGTCCGGAGATGTCCTTATGCACGAAGCATCAACTTGTGGCGCATCAAAACCAATCCGTAATCAGGTCAATATGCAGAAGATCAGTCCATGTTTTCAGGTCATGAGCACCTGTGACAGGCTGTGAGTAAGATATATTCTAAAATGCGCTGTAAAATGGGCACAGCTATTGACAGTATTATATTATAAGCACTAGCTTCCTGCAGTTGATTAAAAAGTGTTTTACTCTTAATGGTCAGTAATATGACGAGGAGCGCTATCTTCAGGTGCTGTGAAGACGCTATAATATTGTTTCAGTTCCATGTGTTGGCACACAAACGAAAGTGAAACATTGATGGAAAAATATTAATGAGTCGTAATATAAATACTCGTATGTTCTTCAATTTAGTCTTCCAGTCAATGTATTCCTCGTCATCTTCCAGTTTTCCAAAGGCGTCGGTTGGAAAGGTTTTCGTCGAAGGTTCTGATTGATTAGATTCATTTCGGCGGGCTTCATGGCAGTGGGAGTTCCTGTTGTAGCCACATTCACAGATTCTACAAGAAGGAAATTTTACAGGCCTTGAGATTACCGTCGACTATTCTACAAGTTAAGACAATAAAAACTTCATTCCTAGAGTCCCCTATACTAGTGTTCAATGACAAAGTTCACTCCTCATTAACCTTCCTCATTTAAACATTATGGTCAGCTGCGCAAATGAGTAAAAACAAAACACCTATTATTTCTCTAAACTCTATTACATTGTACCTGATTGCGGTGTGCCAATCAGAGTTGCCTTTCTCAATAAACGAATATTATCAGAACTATATTACGCCCGAAGGCAGAAACAAAACATACATGCACAAATCTGAACAAACAAAATCAAACGCACAGACTTCGAAAATGTTCGTAAAGATCATTTATGCAACTAAATTTACCGTTCAAGATGCCGACGAGTTCAGAGTCACAAAGAAAGTGCTCAACAACGTAACACCAGAAAATATCCTGGAGAAAATTAGATGTCGAATGAACTAGTCTAATTATATATTATAATTAAGTTAAATTCATGTTCACGTTCAAAATTCTTTTACTTTAATTCAATTTGCAGTTACTCGTTTTGGCATCTAGCCGTTGAGAATCTCACAAATATTTAGTGCATTTAAGAAAATTTAGCAATTGGGTAATTGTTTACTTAAACTTGTTTTTGCAGCAAAACTTTCAGCCTCAAACATGGTTTCGCTAAGTGTTTGTCTCTCGGACAAGTAACGTAAAGACAGTTGCTCGCCATGTGTATCGTTCACTATGCAAACTGCTTCCTCTGGCTTATCTCTAACTAGAACTCATTACTTCTTATATATTTCTGTAGATACTTTGTCCATTTCACGCAGCGTCACCTTATGTAGTTACTTACTTACCTATTTATTTCCAGATAAAAGTTTAAGGTAATCAACTTCTTCTGAAGCGTGGTCGTAAGCTAGCAGAATCATTCAGCTGCAGCGCAACCCTGAACGTAGCAATCTGCACGATCCCTTCATCTTAGCGTAACAGCCACAATCAAGCATATAATTATGACGGCCATGATGCGGAAGTGTTTTTTCTCCGTTCGTCGGTCGTTTGTCTTAAAGTTAATCTCAACGTTGAATTTGTTAGAAAATGCTTTGGTGATTGAATTTGATTGCTATTGTGTTCGATTTGGCGTTTAAAAGATTTCTTCACGAATTTGCTGTATGTGGGTATCAAGACACAATATAGCGTCTTCTAAATTCTAAATTCTCATAAAGTTTGCTGTGGATTTGTGCGCTTGTGTTCATCGCCTTTTTAACTATGGATTGGTCCGTCTCTACTAATTTTGATGACAGGTATCAGAGTACGGTAACGGTTGTAGGACCACAAACTCATATACGCAGTCAAACGGTGATGGGAGGATTTCGAATACATATACCGTCTACCAGAAGCGATTCAATCGTCACTGGAATTATAATAGTTCGTAACAGATCGACCTGGTTGCTCGCGTAGGCTAATGTTTGGATACAGCGTCTTCTATCACATACGTGCTACTGCGCTTTGTGTTTTCGCTATAGTATATCGTGTGTCGCGTACACTGTCTCCCGGCGTCTTTCAACGCCTCCCATGTAGCTGGGTCCAGGAACCCTGAAGACGAAGCCACCTGTCAACTTTATAGATGGGAACCCGTCGCATGAGATCAGCGTGTGCTTTCAAGCCTGCTACGGGATAAATGTCTGTTAACTAATAAAACCTTTGACCCAACTGACATTTGAAATCCTTAGGCTAGCTTAGATATAATAATGATATTCTTTATTAATTCTAACCGACAAACGCAGTATGATTACAATTCAGTATGAACGGATGATAACAAGTTATTACATGAGTCAAATTTAACTGTATATGACAGCTATCACGTATTACTTACTTACTTACTTACTTATAATAATCATATTCTTTATTAATTCAAACCGACAAACCTAAATCTCATCTTACCAACACACCATCTCGCGAATGATAGGCTGAGTGGACCTTCGGGAGGTTGCGGGAAGCGATCCCGCTACCTACTGCTCTTCACGCCAGTGATTTTACCACTACACTATGGACCCTCTGATCGCCTCTGATTAGTCTATTTTTAAAGCACCGTTTAAAGTCCAATTGCAATTACGGAGAGATTTAGGCTAAGAAACACATGGGCCTGTGGTGCGCCATAGGTTGATACCAGGTGCACAAGACAAAAATAGAAATTGTATGAAGCAAGAAGAGATTGTGGTTCTCATTCTCACTCAGTCTCTTGCTGATTCGTGTCCTTTCGGAATCGATTGCATTCTCGCTTCTTAATAGTATCGGTTATGAATTTGGTCGCATTGCCCTGTAACAGAATTCACCAGGTAATTTTAAAATTCATTTGCATTTTATTGACAAGGTTTGGCAATGGAATCGCTAAAATTCAAATGAATGCTACAAATTATGGTACAAGGTGCTAAGGCTTGTTTTATTTTAGTGTAAAACGCATCATTTTCAGAAATACTTGACAGCTTATTTTCTTACAAGTTCTTGTGTCTTTTGTTAATCTTAATGCAGGAGATCTCAAAGCCAAAAAAATTAATACAAAAGAATTCATTCTTGTATTATTTCATTAATTGCCAGAGTTGGCAACGTTTGGTGTGTTCGCTGAGGATGTCTAGCCCTATGGGGAAATCTTAATTCAAGCTTTTTAACCATCTATATCAAAGTTAGGCCTACTCTTGATTTCTGATACCGCTAAAATTCAATGAATGCTGAAATTCTACATGGTGTAACATTTGTTTTTACTCTTAGTATAAATTGCACCGATTCCGCAAAACGTTTTAGGGTAAAGTGGGGTAATTTCGGCACCTTAAGCAATTTCTTGAATATTTAAAATGTTATCACATTTGTTAGATCCACTGAAGTTTCCATAGTTTGCTACAACCCTCTGCTATGAATAGGCGCCTTCAATTTGTGAATCGGCTCTCACAAATTCCTGCTATGACATGTGAAGTGAAGGCATTCAAATGCCGAAATTACCCACAGGGTAGGCTAATTTCGGCATGGGTGACGAAATTACCCGAAATGAAAATGTCGATATGTTTAGAACTAGCTAAATTGAACAGATAGGCTTAAATTATGGTTGTAGGCCTATGTACATGTATCTGCATTCATTTACACTCTACTGTCAGACACCGTAACAAGCAATGCTATCGATTTATAGCTAAGATTTATCTAAAATTCACAAACTGTTCAGATATATCCGATTCCCAGCAGTGCAACTGGACGGGCGAGTTGAAGCCACTGCCAACATGCAAGAGCTCTTTTTCAGAAATCTTTGTCTTAGCTAGCCTAGGCCTACTGTGCAGTAGGCCTAAGCCAACAATTTTGCGACAACAATGAGCAAGCATAAAAAGGAAAGTTTTGCAGTGCAAAAAACATGCCGTCAGTTAGTTACTAAGCCTGCATCTAAAATCCACTACAGTCTGCTTGTTGACGATGCAAGCGCAGTTGTCGCACACCCATTTCTCGCGCTGGTTGCATTGCCACCAACGAACGGAGGATTCGTTATACGGTATCTCGCAAAACAGACAGGGAGTTGTGTGGACGGTGTCTGCTAACAGTTCTGTGTCTCGATGTAGGCCTGAGCTTGGACTTGTTACTGTCTTTCACAGCTGCTTCCGCTGCTGCAGAATCACGCTCCTTTATCTTGATCGCAGAATCAGGCTTCTTTATCTTGATCGCCTTCTCAGCGTTCTGGACGTTCGTTGAAATTTCTCTTTTGCAGTCTCTTCTGTAACCAAATGGTTTTTGAAAGGTGAACTTGTTAAGACTTCTGCATGCCATACATTGGTTTTCCTTTTGTCAGGATCACTAGCTGATCAATGTTGGTCCTCTCCTTTGGACGAACTGCAGACAGGGTTTTGTCATAGTTCTGACGAGATTGAGCATCAGACATAGTAGTGTGAACAAGAAGCGTTTTGAAGTGACGATTCTGGAACTGATGAATTATCAACGCCAGTCGATGGCAGCCAAGTCAATTTCAGGTCAAAAGCACTGGTCGGTTATACGGACATAGTAGAGTGTGAAAAAAAAGTTATTTGATCAAAAAGCTTTCTCACTGTCGTTCTATCGGTGCTCAATTCCAATACTTCACAATAACTAAACGCTGGTTCTCTGACGATCTTCGATGACAGACTAAACAGTTTGCTGGACATGAAAATCAAACTTCCGACAGCTCTTTTTCAGATCATCAGTTAAAATGGTTGGTCGACCCATAGAACACTTCGTCACACGCAAGCTCATTTCACACAGTCCTGAAGAGTTTGGAGTGGAATCCCACTGTCTAGCTATTGTTTTCTTTAGACGCCCATCAACAAGCTTCGAGAGCAATTTTCTAAGCGCAGCCTTTACTACTAACCTGATGTAATCGTTCGACCACTGAGCATATCGTCCACTTGGCTTGGCTCAGTTATCCCACCCGAATAATCCACTTTGCATGTATAAACACTCATGCGTTTTAACTAGGCCTACCCATGTGCTGCTTGCAAAATTAAGTAGGAATTAAACCCTGGCCAGTTGAAGCAAGACAGAGGGGTAATTTCGGCACTACCCTAGAGCAAATTTCGGCACTGCCGGAATTAGACAAGATTTGAGTGCCGAATTTACCTCATATGTATGCATTATTCTGACCGTATATAGAAAAATAATCGGCTGCTATACACATTAAAAACGCTCAGGATTCTGCACTACAATATTTATACATGGAGAAAAAACATAGCATTTACATATATGATCGATACCAAATTTTTAGCAACGCTGTGTCTGAAGTGATATACAGTTAAGAAAATGCATCAAAACAAAAATGACTTATCAAGAGTGCTAAAAATACGATTCTTACAATGTTTCTAACTTTTCTAAGACTGGAAGGGCCAGACCTATGACGTCACATCATAGAGCTTTATTGCTGCACAGTATTTTCTCCCCTACCCGGGGGTGCCGAAATTACCCTATGCCGAAATTACCCTCTGTTACCCTACAGTTTATTTTTGCTGCATCACTTGTGTTATGGCTTGACGTCTGATCCAAAAAATATGGCTGCCAGGCCGTTTACTTTGACCTCCTCCTGTATCCGAAAAATACGGATTTTCAAAGATGTTGAATTCTCATAATTATATTTATGTGATCTTATTAGCACTTGATTAAGAGCTTTTGCGGTGCACTGCGGTTATAATTATTATCTTCCGCTTTACAAATCGACATATAATAATGACACTGCCCTTAACACTAGTAGGCCTATCAGCACAGACACTTTTCCTGATATTAATAATGAAATCAAAGTAATTACGGTATCCCACATTGTGAAAATTACATGCTATTAAATGACAACAGAAAAATGGAACAATGTGATAATTATATTTACCTTGTCTGGTTTCCTTTTGAGTTTTGTTTCAGACATGTTGCTGTCCTAGTCAGTGTACTATTCACCACATTCAATGCACTTTCTGTCCGGCCCAGAGGTCTCACCTGTACCGTCCTGTCAATAAATTTCAAACTTTCTAAAAGAGACAACAGTAAGACAAGAAGCTCCTTTCGTCAAACGTAATACTTGCATAACAGTCTACTGGTGTCGATCCTTTTGATAAATATTAGAGGAAGAGTCAGCATTACCTCCTTCTCTTTTATCTTAACAAAATACTGTCTCACTCGCTAGTAGTTGTGCAAGATCGCATTCTTTCATTCTTAGCCTCAACAATATGAATCAATATTGTCGTTTTTAAATTATTATTTTGTTATCATTAGGTTGCTTCCCTACTACTGTAACAGTGATATAATGCAAGTTAGCGGATTATTGGCCAATTGATTGGCTACAGCCTAGACTATTGCGAAATACTTGAAACGCTCGTCAAGATAACATGCCAAGGCCGCGCATCAGCATCTCAATGGAACCTCCTACCATGCTCGTTCCGGTATTGGACCTTCCGCTTGGAACACTGTTGCTATGCATGTATTTTCTATTGCCACTGTTGAGCAGCTATTTTCAAACTGCCATAAAACCCATCTGCGATGTAATAAATGGATTATATTAAGTGCTAACTAATTTTCTCAACACTATAAACGTTAATCTTTTCGTTAAATAAGAGTTCTATGTAAACGAAAGAGAAGAAACCATGAATAAATTTGTAAAGCTAGTTTTACCTGTTTGTGTTTGTCTAGGTCAGCGAGAACCGAACTTAAAACCGAAAAGTGCTTAGATACTTATATTGCTTATATTTTATTATAAATAGCCCAGTCTGTGCCAATAGTGTAGACTGAATCTGCCAACAAACACTACTGGCACAGACTGGGCTATTTATAAGAAATCTTTTGCCTTAAGAACGAACACGAGGCTATGTCTCTATGAGTGTATGTCTATTTATACATTTTTATGCATTTCAGTCTGAATGTGTTTCTTTTAAAACTGCAATTGGCCCCTGAACGGTCTTTTGTTGTCGTAAGATGTCGTAAAACTTTGGATCCAGTTGTATTACTTGACGGGCAAGCGAGGTTATTGAATATGTCGCAGATGCGTCGTGACGCGAATGTTAAAGGCTGTCGACGCTTGGTCGGACGTAAAGAGGAGGGATAAAGAGGAGAGACAAAGAGGAGGGATAAGGAGGAGGGTTAAAGAGGAGGGATAAGGAGGAGGGTTAAAGAGGAGGGATAAAGAGGAGGGCTAAAGAGGAGGGATAAAGAGGAGGATAAGGACGTAAGTGTATCCTTTATTATACCAATTGCTAACCGCATTTTGGTTTACAAAGCAGTCACTTTTCTGGTTTGGGGAAGCCTAACACACCATAAAAGTCGAAATAAGCCGACTATCCCTGACAAAGGAGGAGGATCGTAGTGTGTGCACCGGTTAAATCTGGCTCTATGTGAACTTTCTTCAACGTAAAAGTCAGCAGGGCGTTTTCTGGTTTCGGTATTAGGTATATTGTTCAAAGACTGCAGCCGTATAATTGAAACTTTTCGGTTTATGTAAGAGTCAAAACTCGGACAGCGTGTGTCTTGACTTCAGTTTTGTTACGCCATTAATCGAGCAATTTGACACAGATCGTTCGAGAACTGCCAATGACTTTGGGAGTACTTAGCAGCCTCGTGCTGTGGGAAGTGTATATGTTCAAGTAATCGGACAGCAATTCTCATGCATAGCGTGGGTTTGTCAGAAGCCAAAGCCCATCCAAAAGCCCAATTGAAATAACATTCAGTAGATTTTATATAATGAACGAGTACTTACATACTACGCAGTAATTCTTACCGAATACTGCTTTGCCGTTGATAATGAATAGATACTACTCGCACTGCCCGCAGTGCTTGCAGTATCTCCAAATTTGGCTGGGTATCTGACTGCAAACGTGATACATGTTACTGGCTGTCGATTTTCAGAGCGTGTCGCTTAAATAAATCACATGTCTCTGATATAAAGAGCACACAAAGCGATTCGTTTGCTGTGGGTATCACAGCGTGTAGGCTAACATAAAAGTATCAACCCGCTCTATTATGATAGGGCTCACATCGTACCTCATTATTGTGTTGTCGGTTCTAGAGCAGTTAGCTTTTGAAGCTGTACACCCACGCATAAACGACTGAACATACAGAAAATACACCCACGCACAAACGGCTGAATATACAGAAAATACACCCACGCATAAACGAGTGCACAGGCCTAACTTTGGAAAGGTCGTGCAGCATCAGTGACCAACCGTGCTACCGATAGACCACCGAGTCGTGTGCAAATGATATCATATGCATATGCGTGGGTGTAATTTTGTATGTGCATTTTAGAACATTTTACTTCAGTGTGTTATGATGAATTTCATAGAAGACCGTAGTCGCTGCATACAATATGAATGTGTGCTTATTAGCTATAAATAAGGGCTACTAACAAAGAAAATGGAAGTCACTTACTGTGCAAATAAAAGGCTACATACCATGTAGGCAGTGCTTTTTTCAGCCGGAGCGGTCCGGAACGGCGTTTCGGGACCATTTTTCAGCTATTAAAAATAATTTCGTTAATTAAAATTTTTAATACAAAATTATTTAAAATTACCTATATACTCAATTTAATTTCAGTGCCTTTATTGTTTATTGATATTATCTTAAATTAAAATGTTAGGATAACATATGCCCCTATAGTAACTGTTGTTCTGAATTTGTAGAGTTCCGGAACCTTTTTTCCAGAAAAAAGCACTGTAGGCTATGTAGGTAAAGACCGTTTGCTATGCAAGTAAATGTTTGTTACATGCCCAGAGCCATTCATTTAATAAATGCATTTATGAAAGTTTTTTAAAATTTCTTTGTGGTTTGTCTGGCATTAATTTCTTCACATTTTAAATGTTCAGATCGCACTTGTTGTCACTAAAAAGATTTCTATTATAGGGCTTAAACATAGAAAAGTAAGAAAAATGTTACGGAGTAAACTTTGGGGAAAGCTTTGATTACCGCAAATATGTCTTATCTAACTCTGTATGGATAATGTTTACATCATGTTTACATTATGTCTGTAGGTCAAGAACTGACTGACTGAGATAGGCCCTATCTCAAGTTCAGAATTCTTTACTTTCTAGGTCGTTATACGGCAAAATCGCTCGTTGTTGGGCCAACGTGGTTAGTCAACCAAAAGGTTGGGGGTTCAAATGCCCACCAGATCAAATTTTTTTCGAATATTTTGGCTCCATCTGCGCACCTGTAGCCTACTCAGCTATGTTGAGTGCACTGACCGTACACTGTCGACGGGAAGATCAAACGGCGAGGGAAAGGACTGGCCATCCACCTTTATATTCCGTAGCTAAGAAAAAATGAAGTTGCAGGCACTTAGAACCCATGTCCACCCCAAAGCAAACTCAAGGGACTGCTCTTCTTCCTGATACGGTGAAACTAAACTTGCGATCTCATCTCATAAAACTCAGTTGATATATGAGGTAGGCTATAATAGTCAGGACCGTTGCCTCGTCCCTCGCGGGCATGCATCGTTTGGCTTAGGGCCTACCTATTTCGAGCGAACCATGCAGGCCGAGGAATAGCATATTTCTGAGCCCATTTTTCGCTGTATGGTTGTGGTAACCTCTTAGAATAATTAATATCTCGCAGTCATAACTCGTAGGCATATATATACATAGCCTATATATTATATATATTATATATATATATACACGTCTAAGGAAGACTATGCCTTGTCCTTTGTGCAGAAAATTCTTTACATTCCTGCGTCATTCGTCACAAACATCCCAAAGATTTTCAACTCAGTAGCATGTCATCCATCGATTGTGACATCTGCAAATATCTCTATCAGGGTGACGAAAAAACAGAAAATGCCACAAAGCACTGCTTAAACTGCAGGGACAACTTCTGCGATCTTTGTGCAAAAGCACATACATTGCACAAGGCAAGCATCAATCATCACATTGTTAAAATTGGAAGTGAAACTGAAGAGGACATGAGAAGAATTTCTCCAACCAGAAACTGCAGCCTTCATAATCGGATGCCGTAAGAATTATAGTAGGCTATTGCCCAAAATGTAGGAACATCTTTTGTGTTTCTTGTGTTATCGAAATCCATGCATCACAGTCATGGATGCAAAGATGTGAACACAGAAGATGAATTTTGTCAAGTTATTGAAAGAAATATATTAAAGATTTCTAATTACGCAGATAAGATCCTACCAAGGAGTATAAGAGTAGAAAAGAAGAAAGAAAGAATTCTCTTAAAGTTAGCAAAGCAGAAACTGAAATTCGACAAAGACATTTGGAGTTGAAAGAAATGATAGAGAATCACACAACGACCTTACTGGAGGAATTATCTCGGATAAAGCAGAAACATGTCAAGAATTGTGAAAACGAGAAGGAAGAAATTGAACACATTCATACCGTTTTCAAAAGTGTTGGGACTTATTGCACCTAGCTCGTATCAAAAGGATTGGCTAGCGATGTCTGCAGCTGTGTGGGTGAACTGATTGCAAGAGCGAATGTGTTGGAAAGAGATCACGAGGCATTCATTGGTCGTCCTTGCCAAACAACCGAAGTTTCTTTCAAAGCTATAGACTTAGAGGAAACTGTGATCGCTTGGCTCAACAATGTTGTTGGACGCATTGAAGGTTAAATTTGGCATAAACGAATTTTGTTCTTATTGTGTTACAATCACGCATGATGTTACGATTGTATATTGCTTGGCCGTTAGCTTTTAATCTCAGGTAACATTGTTCATTATGATAATTATTGTAATCAGCCCGAACGTAGTGTAACGAGAGTTTGGTCGCTGATAGAGCAACATAGCTCTCCTTGAAACGTGTCATGCGGCTGTATAGGGCATTGCATTGTAGGCCTATTCTATAGGTCAGCAAATAGTTCCAATTCTTTCAGGCATTAATAAATGCGCAATCTTTTGCTTACATTCGCATGAAGGCGTCGTCAATGAGGGTTAAACTAGAATCCTGGCCTCCCAGTTGCAAACCTTAGGCTTGGGGGTTCCAGTTGTTATTGTAATCGAAGATTTATATAGCGCCTATTGAAGAGAGACTCATCCGAAGCGCACCCGACCTAACTACGAAAACCCAGGATCGACTAGAATGGCTTTGAAGCGGTTACATAGTGTAGGTAGAGAAAAACCATGGATTCCAAGTACTAAGATGCTGGGCAACCGATTGCAGAACATCACACATCTTTATTCATTTAATTCATTTCAGATATTTATATAGCGATTTATCTGATTTATCGTTCAGGTCTCAGGATCACAGTGAAAACTTTATTTGATTAAGCAAAACAAGCTAGACTTTATTTGCGTTATAAAACTTTCTTGAACTTCAAATTAAGTACTCAACTGTTGAACTAATTTCTGCAATGCTACTTATAAATCGATATATAATTATATTTAAGCGACAAGCAATCTGTTGATAAAGTATTATAAATTTATAAATACAATACAATACAATACAATACAATACAATACAATAGAATAGATGATCCTAAAAGGTTACCATTTCTTTGAAATGTATTATTGTACAATTGCGCAAAAATACTTACATTAAACCACACATTGAACAACAGCTTAAGAATCACTAGTCATCAAAATTAACGAGCCAATTATTTGGCACGCTTAGTAAACCTTAATTTTCGCGAGCTAATTCTATGAGACAGTAAACAAAATGCAGTCCAACGTTTACAGTTGGATTAAATATGGCGGTTTTTCATATAATGTCTTAACATGTTTTATATAAAAGCCATTAAATTTTAAAGTTCTGTTAAAAGATCATTCTCAACCGTAGTTTATCGGCTAGAGAGTTACTGACCATACTTTGAAACTCTTTCATAAAAAAGCATGAATGCTTCTTGAGTCAGAGCCTCGTGTGATGTAGCATCTCGTGTGTTGGTGTCACTCACGTAAATCCACTTGTCATCGTTCGCTGGAATCGGCTGCCACTCCACTTTCCGATCCGCTCTTTTACCTCCACTCGCCAAGTTCCTCTTCTGCTTAGTTGCCACTTCATCGCACTCCAGAAAACTCTTCTGGAGAAATGTCTTTGTAGCTTTTGATTTCGATTTTCCTATCTTCACGTAAGCGATATAGTGACCACTATCAAAGGAACCGATGTGAACAACGACACCGTAGAGAGAATACCAGACATTCTTGTCTTCTGGATCGATACGCAGACAATCTGAGCTGCAATACGGTCCAAGGTCGAGAAGTTCTTCGTAAGTAATCTTAAGGCTGCGCTTCGTAAAGCCAGTGGCAGTTCGTTCAAACCTCTTCAAGTGGAGAACGAGAATGGCAGGTGGATCGTAGATCAGGGTGCGCTTCATAGCAGGTGGCATGGATTGCACGCTGGCTCCTCCAGGAGCTGGGTTTCCCCCTTGACAGGACAAGCAATGGTAACCTTTGGGAACGCATTCAGGTGCCATGTAGAATTTCAGGCATTCAGTAAGTGTTACTGGTCTCGTAAACGTTCCTTTGTCTTCGTCCTCTGGGGCATGTTGATCTTCATTCAATGCTTCAAGAAATACTCGCGTCCGCTCTTTGCTCTGGTCACTGTAAGAAGAACACATGAAGTCCTGACTTTTATCTACTGTTGAAGTACAAACTTGTTGTCTAGGTAACTGATAAGCTCCTCCTGGTCCTCCACCACTGTTGTACTGCTGCTTACGAATAGAGATCGGAAGAGTAATATCCAACAGGTATTCACATACAAAGTTTGGCTTATCGCAGTTCAGGCAAGCGTACATTGTGATGAAGTGACCTCCGAAAACTTTGTCAACTGCTGTTAATACTTTTGTTGGTTGGACGTTAAAACGAGAACTTTGCGCTGTGCTGGGTCTCTCCTCTGATCTGAGGTCATTGAGGAATTGAATGAAGAGGTCACGGATGTCATGTTGTCTGAAATTGTTGAACTTTGTCGAAGACGTATGGAGTTCTTTGAAGAACTTAGAAAAGGCTTTGTTTTGTTCAGGCGAACCTAAACATCGGTGGTTCCAAAATGCGACGAATGCTTCAGTTAGCGGTTGTCCTGAGATATTTTTAGCACTTAGCTCTTCCAGAAGAGGAAATGTTTGGCACAAGCACTGAATCACAGCGTTGAAGTAATAATTGTTACCAGTGCTTCTGATTCCTTTTTGATTTCGTTCTGTTAAACGATAAAATAGAGCTTTGAACTATGAATTAAATAGTTATCGCAAATCATAAAAGTCGTAGTCTGTGAAAAAAATTACTCTCGGAAACTAGATAGACATGTGTTGTGTCCGATTTGCTGCTGCGTGCATGGACCTTTGAAGAATGATGTCCTACGAGTTGAATGTCTTGAGGTCAAAGTTTCGAGGCGATTTTAAGGCCCATCCACAGACTATTACTTGAATCAATCAGTCAATTGCCGTTGGACATTAAATTTGGCCTATAGCCATTTGGTTAGAGCTTAGGGAGATAACGAGTTCGATCCTCATCTAAGGCGGTGAATTTGTAGTTACTTAGAAGCATGATCTACACTAGCATTTGCTCAGCCCCATGCATTGTTATATGGTCGGGTGTACAATTTTGAACATAACGCAGAGCCACGAGGCCTACTTTTTTGTGCATTGTACCTTTGGCGACAATATGAATTATGCATGCTAAACTAGCCTATAGGGCAAGGTTTGGTTCTTCGCAACATTATTCGTGGAACGATAAAGAGCAGTTCTCAAAGTAAATTAGGAGCCTGGCAAATATATTGAAAAACTAAATATTATTAAAAATAACAAATATGTAACTTTACAGATTCTGCTACAAATCAAATTTTGTAGAATAGTACAGTAGGCCTACTAACCAACAGCATCCAGGTTTTTCAGAATGTCTTCGATTTTGCCTTTTACGTGTTCCAATATCTTTGCAAATGGCGGACCCTCTGCTTCTGTGCATGCTAATTTTATCAGATTTTCATGGCATAGTTCTATGCTGTTCCATTCTGAAGTTTTCCATTTGTCAGATGGGATGTGTCTAATATGATCAAACTGCTGACGAAATTTGTAGACTTCTTCTTTCTTCAGTAAAGGCGACGGTTTTTTGTCCTTCCTCTGTGGTTTGATGAGAATCACCTGGTCTCTCAGTTTTTGCAGCATGTCCTTGTATTTTGCAAGCGCTGTACTTAACTCAATTCCACAGTTTTCACGGTCTTTATCGTCCTGACCTTCTTTGGTACGCATGTGAGAAGTTGTAAAAGCGTTCTGTGGGGTCTCTCTTGAGTCACTTTGTATGGATGATGAGATTTTCTGTCCTGATTCAGCAAGAGCTCCTAGCATTTCATTTGCCGTTTTTTCTTTCTTACTCTCATCAGTTGCATTAGTCACCACTTTATCGCTATGTCTCTGATCTAAAACATAAACCCAGTTTCTGTTATAAAGTCATTCAATTCCCAATAAACGGACAATGCAGGACATTATACAAGCTAATAGCAAAGTGAAAAGTTTCTTTCAATAGTTGTTGAATGAAAACCGCGTAGGCCTACATGTAGCTTGTGATAAAGTGATCCCAGAGAAATCTCTTAACTGAATGAAGTAGGCCTAGTTGTTGATGGTCGCTGTTACGCCTAGAGGTCTCATCTTTCCTCTGTTATTTTTATTATTTTTATCGATTGTATAATTACAAATTTCGCCTGATTGATTGTACTTTGCGAATAATTTTTTTAAACTGACACGTTTTTCTAAATATGTAAACAGTTACTGAAATAGCAAATGAGTAAGTACGTAAGAAAGGAAGAAATACATTTTTGGGAAATGAAGTAGGGAAGGAAAAAAATAAGAGAGTAGCATATTGTGCAAATGATATTCTTCCTAGGTCCCGCGTAGTGCTATATGAACAATGTTTATGGATTTTGGAATTTCGTAGTGCGGAGGAATCAGACATTACTGGGCAAACGTTTTTAGTTTACACATATTTCAAACTTTCCTGCTTTCTATGAAAAAATATAGATAATAGCAACATTTAGTTTTATATTTCAATGTCTTTCACACGCCTCTATACCTCCCTTGAGCGTTTGGTACATGGCACAACTTGCAGTTCTCTACAACTACGTGAGAGTATATCAATACATTGAGATGTTTGAAATTTACAGTGCTTTTTGACAGATGTAAGGAATCTGTCAAAAGCGCTGTATATTTCCAATTAGTCTAGTACAATAAAAGCTCACAATTATTTTGAAGCAACAGAGTGACAGGTCACCTGGTCCTAGTCTAGGCCTACGTGTCCGAAATTGTGTTCTTTTCAGATTACCTGGCTCATGCACTGTAGATGTAGATTGGACTTGAGCCAAAGATGCGCTTCCAGGAAACGTTGAATTTGCGCCATCAAAGGAGATTAATGCGGAATCAGAGAGGCCAAAAGGACAACTCGTATATTCAATTCGACCCATAATATTGTTGCTTGAGTGACTTAGTAGTTTTCTTAATTCTGTATTTTTGAATGAAACTTCGGTTATTTGAAGTGGACGACCAATGAATGCCTTGTGATCTTTTTCCAGCTCATTCGCTCTCGCAATCAGTTCACCCACACAGCTGCAGACGTGGCTATCTGATCCCTTTGCTATTAGTTCAGTGCAATAAGTCTGAAAACTGTTTAAAATAACACATTTGCGTTCAATTTCTTCCTTATCACATGCAAAATTCTTCATTTGCTTCTCTTTTATCTGAAACAACTTCTCCAGCAGACAACTTGTGTGGCTATCTATCATTTCTTTCAATTCCAAATTTTCTTGTCGAATTTTAGCTTCTGCTTCCGCTAAATTTGAGAGAATTTCTGTCTTTCTCTCTTCCACCATTATTCCCTTTGATAGCATATCTTTAATACAGCTTGATATCTTAATTGTATCTCTTTCTATTGTTTGGCGGAATTCTTTCTGAACAGTAGTCACATTTTGGCATTTGTGTGATGCATGTTTTTCATCAAAGCACGATGTGCATAAGATTTTCCTGCAGTCGATACAATATAAACTTAATGGATGTTGGTTATGTACAGTGCAGTTCCTTGTTGGCTGCATTTGTTTGATGACTTCATCGGGTTCACTTCCAATTTTCACAATTTTATGAGTGTTGCTCAACTTGTGCAACTTGTGGGCTTTCGAGCACATATCACAAAAGTTCTCCACGCATTCTAAGCACTGCATAGTAGCCTCTTTTGTCTGTACCTCGTTTCCTTCATGAAGGCCTTTGCACATATCGCAAACAAGGACTTGTTTGTTACCAAGTTGCAGCTGCAGAGTTTCTATCAGACTTTCCATGAAGAAATTCTTCTGTAAGCCATTCATTCCTTCTGATGGAATTACAAACGCTTTTCTACATAAGGGACATGGCATGCTCTCTTCTGGTTTCTTGTTGGTCGATTCTCCTGTATGTTTGAGGCATTCGAGACAGAACGTGTGAATGCATGGCAGCATTCTTGGATCAGCAAATTCTTTTAAGCAGATGCTGCATTCCGTCAGTTTATGAAGTTGTTGTCCTACTTCAGTCATGTCCAATGGTTGATGATTATCTACAAGCATAATAATTATTACAACCTCAAAGGTATTGCATGAGTGAGTACCAATTTGTTATTAACAGAAGACGAGGTAATGGGTTTGGTCAGTGAATAGGTGTTCAGAATGAGCACTTGAGCACCGAATACAGAACCACGAGTAACAGGGCAAGTGATATGTGAGAATTGGAGAAGTATCGTGCAACACGGACGTGATTCTAGTGAAAATAGCAGCTCCAGAGATTTGAAGAAAGAAAACAACGCAACAGATGCATTTGTAATAATTTCATGATCAACTATCAGCAGCGATGTCTAAGAGACAGAGGCCAATGTATTCTTAGAAGCTTATCGTCCGTTGCAAGTTTGTTATACGACAAGGAGAGAAATGCCGTAACGAGGTGGTGTTTGATGTCTGATTTAGGCAGATTGATTCTGATTTAGGAAATTGTTGGAGGTTTGATTAACACTGAGGCGAGTTAATGAAAGGATGTGAGGAACCGAGGTGGAGATGTTGTTAATGGTTTGGAAAGTCTTTGGGGTTTCACGAATTGTGAACGAAAGAAGTCATGTTTCGTTTCTTCGAAGAAAGAAGATGGCTAGGGTATCAGATGGTTATACTCTTCAATTCCTAAAGGTCATCAATGTCACCACTGTGCTCGTTCCAGGCGGCACCAATATGACTCGGGTGCAAAAATATAAAATAATATGTCAATTTCAAAGCAAGAAGTTACGTTACGGTGAAGTGCTAGACAAAATGTGAAACGGGTCATTTTCATGAAAAATCATTCCCAACAATGAATGGTCCTGATAAATACATAATATAAGACAGTAGGTAGTCTATTCATCTCATGGAATCGTCTCTCGCAAGGCCGTAGCCAGGATTTTTTGTTGGGGAGGGGGTGTTTACTCGTCCTTAAGCAAGGCGACAAGCAACCGAGTCCTATGTCGTAGTTACTTATGGCTGTGGATTTTGAAGCAATGGTCATTTCAGTCTATTTACTTTCAGTTTTCCGAATTACACTTGTTACAGCACTTTCATAATCTTCAATAAGGCCAAAGGACTGAGGTAATGGCGTTACGTCAGCTAAAACAGCGATCTCATTATCAATGTGGACCTACTAGTACCTACTAGTGTAACCTGCTTCGGCAGTTTCATGATTTTCATCACTGACATTACTGACAACTTTGTCAATTTCACTAGACATTCTCGGAACCTTTGTGAAAAAGGCCGACACTGTGGACTGACAGAGCTGCTTTCGTCGGTATAGTCATCCATGATCGTGTACAATGCAATTTAAACTTTTAGCTGAAGAAAGCACTAATAGGAAAAACAAATTGTACACATAAGCGTCAGCATGCAGGGCCTCTGAGAGGAATTTTGCAATGTTGTTCTAGACTATTATCGGGTCCCTCTTACGGCCCTTCCTGTTTTCGTCTCAGCACCCATTATAATACATGTAAGTCTCAGTGCAACATTTGTAAATTGTTATATTACAATGCAACATTTGTTAGATAGCAGTTCCTCCACTTTTATCGGAAGTTCAAATGAAAGTATTAGGCCTCAATTTAGAGGAAACCTGTGGAGGCACAACCACTATCACCCAGGCACAAATAAGAAGTTCCTGCTTTTAACATGGCTTAAAAGAAGTTGCCCATGCCTGATGTAGGTCAATGCTCAAGCTTTCTGCCAAAGTCTCAAATATGCCCCATACTACTCTCACCCTGTATATGATTCCTTTTCAACATCACCATTCAGCGGCCGCAACATCAGGAAGATATCTCTCATCAAGCTAGCCTCCCACACATATTCTACTGTTTCTCATACATGACACCAGGGTTTGCAGTAGGCCTATATCAAATTTCTAGCAGCCGCATCCTAAGCCATATGAAGCCGTGATCGGCCTATAGCCTACAGTACAGTCCCTGTACACTATGCATTTTGGAATGCAAAAATTACATATCTCTGCAAGTCTCTTATAGATACTATTGGATAGGTGATCCGGCTATAGTGGATAAAGCTGTTTATGACACATACAATACATATAAGCGTAGATGTCAGTACCGCCATTAAACCGACCCTTGCGAAGGTTAGCTCATTTTGCTGTGCATCAGTCTTACATTAAAAATCTTATTCTGCAGTCAATGTTTATCCATTTTATTTATTATTTTTATTTAAATCTAGCTGAAAGGTTTGATTTCTTGTGGAAATATCTAATCATGTCTGCAATTGATTCGGCAGGAAAACCTTTGGCTTTAGCAAAAATGATATCCTGCTGACCTTAATGGTCATGATTTATAACCGAAATGCAACATTTAAGGCAAAGCCTGGATTTGCCCAGTTAACACCATTGAACCTGTTGAACTTATTTTCGATCTATTTCGAAATGTTTGTGTCAGCTTAAGTATAGCCTACTGTTGACAATTCCAGCAACAGCTATAGGCTCTTTAGAGAGATCAGTAAGTAAACTCAAGCTGATTAATTAAGGATCTTGATAAGTCTACATTGTCTCAAGACCGTCTTGCTTATTTCATTCATTCATTCATAATTTCATTTATTCGGAGGGGATTTGGCCACGCTGAGCATTCAGTCTAACATTGCAGAACAATTGAACTGTCATAAGAAATCATGATGAAAACTCCGGAAAAGCTCCTTTTTAAAGTAAATAAGCCTGTTAACAGAGGGCCCCCCTTAGATTTTAAGGACAGCTCAGAGGCCGTATGTCAATCGCGGGCTAATTTTTGTAGATTCATTTACCTCAGAAAATGAAACTATATTAATTTTATTCATACTAAATATTATAGAATAACCGCTAACGCAAATGTGGATAATTTTTATGATGAAAACGGAATCTATTTATCCTATTACATACATTCCTACAGTAAAAATAAAAAACAAAATATGTTTTATTCAGTCTTAAAAATGAATAAAACTGTTAGTCTGTACAAGGTAGGCCCCTATCCATTTGTTTTGTGTGCTATATTTAATGTGAAAATCTAGCACTTCCGCTCACGACACAAATAATTTTGCTTTAATGTTCAAAATGGCAAGTCAAATTTCATTGGAGAGATTGTCATCTGTTAGTCTGCATTTGCTTTTGCACATTGTTAGTGTCATCTTTAAGACGAACTGTTCAAATATCGGTGCACCGTACATCGAAACAGTGCAACCAGTTTCAGGATATGAAAATCTAGGTGAAGGGTTAGACTCCTGAAAAATGTACAGCTTGTAGAACTGAATCAGAGGTACCTCACGAAATTTCCTTTCCAACTCACTGTAGCATTGGAGTTCAACCAATTCCATTCGCATGGAGTTTGGTGCTGGATTACCATGAATGGAAAAGGGAGATCCAAACAATTTGAAGTCTAGTTCACGAGCAGCACACTGGAACTGTATTTTCAATAAAATTGTTTGTTCAGTGCACTTCTTTAGATTTGCAGAATCAGTAAAACATGGAAAATGCAGTGTTGCCTTTCGATAATTTTGATTTTCCTAGAGTAGCAACTTTGGTTGAACAGTTCTGATAGTTGGCTTCTAAAGTAGCGAACCTACCCACTATGTGGTCTTGTTTCATGCAGACAGTATACTACAATGATGACTGAGTAGTAAACTAGTTGACAAGACTAGAGACCGGATTATTAATAGGCTATAATAAGAAACATGTTTTAATGTCGGCCTATATACAGACTATTACAAAGATCCAGACATTTGTCTAGGGCCGGATAAAAGATACCCAAAGTGCCAGGTACAGTGCTAATTTAATAGACATGTCAAGGGCCGGTTCAAAGGTCCCGGGGGCTGGATCCGGCCCGCGGGCCGTAAGTTGCCCACCATGACCTACATCATGTCGGTATATCGGATAACCCTCGTGACTGAAAGACTGGCTCAGCCTGGCTGTCTGTCTGATTCTGTTCGTTTCACTGCCTGTCTCCTATTACACAAGCGCTGCGTGAGAAGCTGCCAGCAAGGCACTAGTGCATTATTTTATTTTACATTATTTAATTTCGGGGGGTGTTTAAACACCCAAAAGACCCCCTAGCTACGGCCTTCGTCTCTCGTCATTTCATCATTAGTTCTAACTTCTAAGTCATAGAAATCAACGAGTTATTTTCCAACGGTTTTACTTTTATTTTCGATATCAGGATCCGTTTTCATCACTTGCCATGACTATTAATTTAGAAAATTTACAACTGACTACTAAGATTCATTTGCATCAATGGCATTTAATTAAGAATTATTTGTAAAACATTCGTCGCAGCCAAAAAGGGATTTGCAATTTACCTCTTTTTTCATAACAACTTCCATAGTTTGCAGGTTATAGCAGCCTACGTCATCGGAGCTTCAAGACCTTCACATAATGGTTCGTTTCTGTAACTCCAAATATAACGAGTGTATGTCGTAAATAGATTAAGCGATGATTAGGATTGAATCAAAATAAGCAAAACTTGTCTTACTTTGCGTCGTTTGTCAGCAGTGTTTCACTTCTGGATTTGGAATTTCTCGCTGGCACCACGCAGCACTCGTGAGTTATTAGGTGGTACTGTGCTCTTGTCTAAAAGCTGCTGGGTGTATAGAGATCTATGTCAGAATAATTATTATAGATGCCACAAGTGACTTGGACTTTCAGAGACGACGCAAGGCACGTCCCTCATCTAAGTATACTCGACGAAAAACCGGCTGATTGGAAAGCTTATGCAAAGATGGAAAAACCAGGCTTGTGCAAACCTACGGAAAAACTTTTTCTGCGAGAAGACAAAAATTATTTGACATGAAATTTAATTTTTGAATGGTTGCTAGCTGCGTCTATGACATCAATATTAGAATTTTTACAACGACAGATGGGCAGATAGTTGATCTATACCAGCGCTTCCCAAACTTTTCAGTGTCACGGACCGGCAGGAATTTCCCACTGCAGGAGGCCTGGTGCCAAATTAATTATTTATTTATCTCTTTCGTTTTCATCTAAATGCCTCAAATAGGCATTGAAATTGATTTGAATTCATGTTTAGCCAATTCTATGACTCTATTGACCTTCAAATGCTAGTCTAATAAGGGTTTTGAGGACTTTTAAAAATCTAATAGTCATTTCTTGATTCCGAGACAATTTGACCAGTTTCTTGACTCACTTTGCGGACCGGCAACTGTGAGCTCTCGGACCTGCACCGGTTCGCAGACCACCATTTTGGGAAGCACTTATCTAAGATGTCGATGATAATGACAGCTAATAATTGTCATGTATGTATGTAGGTATGTGAGTATGTATGGTTGTAGATATTTACATTGCGGTCTTGGATATTTCTCTTGGTTTGGACTTTAGAGAATGATGGTGATGGTGGTGGTGATGATGATGGTCGGGAGGACAACGACAGTGCCTTTCCTGCCTAGTCAGACAATTTGCACCAATATCTGGCACAAGAAACTCTTTCGGTAGAGACGCTTTTTCAACCTAAATCACAAATATATATGTACAGACCTGCACATAATTATATACCCACGTACGCACATAAATACATCTTAAATACATACGTACATACAGTCCTGTGCAAACATAATTATGCATTCAGACATTTATGTACTTAGAAAGAAACGTACATACATAAAATTGCCCACATTTATGAGGGATCCTTACTCACCGTGCACCAGTTTCAACGACCTCTTCACAGAGGCGAAAATCTATACATAACTTTGGGGGGGGACAGAGTACCTACGAGGGCCGGATTTTGGGGGACAGCAGGGCTTAAGTCAAAACTTTGGGGGGGGAGTCCCCCTTCATGATTTACGACCTCCTCAATCAGATGGACTTTGCTCAACAAGTCTTAGCGCCAGCGCACGACTTCTGAGACTAGATCTAACTGGCAGGGCCTATGTATAACCGTTCCTGTTGTACTTCTACCTCGTAAATTCTCGTATTACTGTAGAACAGTGCTGTCCAACCCGCGGCCCGTTCTAAGTGGCCCGCCGCAGCCAATTAGTTAAAATGAAGTAAAAGACAAAGTCACTGCCCAACTTGCAAGCTATTCGTTCGTAACTCTTATCATTTGACAATGTGTACACAAAATCCAGTTGCCAAGAGGCATTGATTATGATAATTCCATAACTAATTATAATAAGTTTACAGTTAATAATTTTCAATAAATTTTAGTCGCTGCTTTTGAGTTAACTGGTGCGGCCCTCGGCTTCCAAAATTACTTCTTCGGTGGCCCGCGGTGTCAAAAAGGTTGGACAGCACTGCTGTAGAAGGTAAGTAGTCGTCATCAGAGATGATCGCATCGTTCAGTAGCTCATAATGTAGTCACCCTCATTACTTACTCCTACTCTTCATCGCTCCTCATTTGCACTGGCAGTCGGTCTACATGGACGGAATGCCCTTTGGAGCCTGCTGCTGAGCGGTTCGTTCTTCTTTCTGCTTAGACAAGAATTGGTCCTCAGATAGTTTCACTCATAAACTTCTGTGGCTAAGATCCTTTTAGACTCATGATCAACAACTTTTCTTTAAAGTATATGTGCATATCTCGTTTTGTTTACAAGAGTATGGTTACGCCTACTAAGACAAACGATTTCTCCACATGAATCCAGACCCAGCTACCTACATTACCAAATAGACCCATCTCGGTGTTGCTCTATACGTAGACGCGCTACCTGTTCGAGGCCTATTAATTAGGGGGTGGGTGACCGATTCTTGAATCGGAAATCGGTTTGCTGCGATATTTTGCCCTAGACCGATTAATCGGAATCGGCGCATCCCAGGCTGCCCAAAGGCGCCACACATAAGACCGAATATTTGAAACCAACTTCTGGAGCTCTTATAGACAGTGGCGGCCTTTGACAGTCTTTGGCAATTTGGTGCTATAAGCAAGGACAAAAATGCCGCCCCTTACTCATAAATGAAATCATTTTGACGGAAGTGACCATCATGTATTTTGTTGGAATTTGTCGCCCCTTGAAAAGTGCCGCTCTAGGTAGCCACCTATATCGCCTATACCTAAAGCCGGCTCTGCGCTTATAAACACGGGTCAAGCGCACAATTGAAATTAAATACAGCACATCATGAGCCGGCACTTCAGTGCAAATTATTTAGTAATGAATCTTCAGAAGATGATCCACATCGAAGCTCGAAATTTTATACAGCTAGGAGAGTAGTCTAAACATGTATAGACATATTATATTATGTTTTAATCGAAACCACTCAACAAAGGACACTACGCTGTTACTAGGACCTCACACAAAGGACGCCTCATTAACGTAGAAGCTGCGGAGAAAGAACGTCACAAAGTAAGACAACTATTACTTGATTAAACAGAAGTCTAACTATAACGAAATCTACTAAAGTCATTCACTATTTCCTTATTTGTAAAGAGCTCAAATTACAAACTACTTTGTCAACGAAGGTTTGCTTCGATGACCCAGGTTTCTACAACCTATAGGGGCATAGAGTTGACGATAATCAGAGAAACACGAGACTAAGTGTAAATCGGTTCAGGATTTTTAACTCTCTCTGACACGTTCTAATACTAACTGTAGGGGAGCGTAAACGAAAAAGAAAAGATTATTATTATTATTATTATTATTACTAATGGTTCTGCTAAATACACAAATTATGACTGTAGTCTATTTATATCATCTCGTCACTTGATAATTAGTTCTAAGTCATGGAAATCAACTGCTTCACTTTTAGTTTCGATATCAGGATCATTTTTCAACACTTGCCATACCTAAGTAAATTAATTCATCACTCAAATTTTCTAAGACCAGTTGGCATCGAAGGCATTTAATTAGGAGTAGTCGCAACCAAAAAGGATTTGGAATTCACGTATTTTTTCATAACCAATTTTTAGCCTATTTAGATCATTAGCCTACTCCTTGAGTAACTTCCTTGCATGATTTGATATGCTCGCTGGAACTTTGCGGATTAATTTTCACGACTTATGTTACTACTTTCAATTTTGAATTGTTTAAATGGTCAGGATTAACGGAGCTCAATAACTTAACACGACAGCATTTCTTAAATAGTTTTACATCAAGCTCAATAACTTAACACGACAGCATTTCTTTAATTTAGCGCCTGACAAACGCACTGCGCTGTACATTTCGAGGGGTTTAAGCCAGAAGGTCGTATCTACGATTTTTTGTAAAATGGACATTTTCACAGAAATTGAATCAACTGACTACAAAGCAGGTACTGCCAGAAGGCCGTAGCTATAAGGCTTCATTTAAGAGAGTTGGTTTGAAGATACAACCCAAATTATGGGTCACATTTATGCCATAAGGATGTAAAAATAGCAGTTTTCATGCCAGAAGGGTTGCATCTTGAAGAAGATACATCCATCTGGCAGTACGTGAAACCCATGCATTGCTTAGATACGTCTCTATGGCACAAATGAATTATTTTTAGGCAATTAAAATTAGCGTGAAAAATGCTTATTTTACTTACTTTACTCTTCAAACAACTTAAACCACTTACTTACTTGCGTAGAAATTGGAGAGCGTAATATCATCTATGTTATTGTAAAGTTATTAGTTGTTTATACCATTTTGTAAGGGTGCGTTTTATGATTTTACACCAGAATATTGTATCTTCCAAAAAAAAATTATTATCTTGGCCCATAATTATTAATAATTTGTGCTAGATTGTGCAGTATGACTCAGTGTTTCTTCAGATAGTTTTTGTTGGTGGTTATCTTGCAAATTACACAGAATTTATGATGTTTTCATCATAAAAAGTTTTCTCTTGCCAGAAGGTTGCATCTTGTCAAACTTTGACAAAATTCACCAAATTGTCACGTTATGTGTAAACAATACAATGCATACTTTAATGCATTTTGAAAAGGAGTCTTATTGCTCAGCATTTAGCTAGAAATAATTTTCATTGTTTAAATAAAAAATGCTGAAAAAATTGTTTACAAAAAAATACTGTAACAAAATTTCCGTTTTCTTCGTTTATCTCGAAATGTCAAAAACCTAGTTACTCCCGTCTGGCTTAAACCCCTCGATTTACATGTTATGCAATTGAAACAATCTTAACTAGTTAACTACTAACAGAACAGACAGCTTGTAATACAACGGCGCTAATAGCAGCCTACAAAGCAAATCCGCCCTAACGGGGCTCGAACTTGGTACCTCTCGCACTCTTCGCCAGATGTTATCCAACGCGCCACCGGACCCCCCCAAACATTGTTGTGGAGTGATTTTTCATGAAAATGACTCGTTTCACATTTGTTCTAGTACTTCAACGAAATTTCTTGCCTTAAAAGAAACAGATTATTTTACATTTTTGCACTCGATTCATATCGACGTCGCCAGGAACGAACACACAGATGTAGTGGTGACCTTGATGACTTTGAGCAACTGACGAATAAAATAAATTGATACCCTGGCCATCTTCATTCCAAGAAACGAAACTTGATTTTCTTGTCCGCTTTAATTTATGAAACACCTGAAGTCTTTGCAATCCCTTAACAACTTCCTCTATTATGGTTCCTCACACACTCTCTTAAACTTGCCTCACTGCCGATAACCTCCAACAAGTTTCTATATCCCAATCCATCACCTGAAAGCAAATATTGCTCCGCTTATTTATACTTCTTCTCCTCGTTGTTCAACAAACTTGTCACGAGCATTAAGTTTTGACAAATTCACTGGTCTAGGTCTCTTAGATATTGCTGCTGCCTTTGATGATATTGACCACGTTTTGTCTTTTTTAAGCTGGAACGGTCGTTTTCGTGAATAACGTCAATCCTGCAGTAGGCTATGCTCCTCTATGCCTCACATAATCACTTTCTAAATTCGGGGCCCAAGTGGTCATCTTTTGCCCCTATTCACTGACCAAACTCATTACCTCGTCTTCTGTTGATCACCACATCTTTGCCGCATTCACACAACTCTTCGTGTCTTTACTCCTCAATCCATCTCAAATGTTACTTTGTAGCACCATCACAAAGGTATAAACCTGAAATCAGCCAGCTGTCTATGTGGTTTCCTATGCAGGGGTTCTATCCAGTCTTGCACCCATACTTTGCGGGGTTCCGCAAGGTTCAAATTTGGGTCCTTTATTATTTCTCATCTACATAAACGACATCACAACCTGCTCCCCCACCCTGCAACTGGTACTTTTTGCAGATGATACTTCGGCTTTTATAATGGGAAAAAACTACTCTCAACTATTCCAAATTATGAATTTGGAGCTTATTAAGTTATCTTGCTGGTTCCAAGTGAACATGTTATCACTTAATATAAAGAAGTCAAACTATGTTTTATTTAAAAGCAAAAAGTCTAGGATACCGAATACTTTTGACCCTACATTAACTATCGATAACGTTCAATTGTGCAGAGTGTCTAAAGTCACATTTCTGGGGGTTATCATTGATGAGAACCTTACTTGGAAGGAGCATATGGAGCATGTGAAGAACAAGGTAGCCAAAACTGTGGGGATCATTCACAGACTTAAGGGGTCTTTACCAGCTCACTCTCTCAAGTTATTGTACACTACCCTTCTACTGCCTTATTTAAATTATTGTACTGTGGTGTGGGCAGGTGGGTATCAGAATATGCTTAAACCTATATACATCCTCCAAAAAAGGGCAATAAGAGTTATCAGTGGAGCTCATTATCTAGCAGAGAGTTGCCACCTGTTTAAGTCATCATCATCATCATCATCATATTCGTTTATTTAACACAAAACTGTCGACAAAACGCAACAGAATACATGAGTTATTGAGAGTGGCAGTTTTTCATCTAATAGACGTTTTTGAAAAGCATGCGTGGAACGAAGATCTTATTGTTCTTTGTTGTGAGTTCGAAGGGGTGAGGCCTGGGGCGTAGGTTATAGTTGCTAACAGACCGAGTGGAAAAGAGCCTGTCCTTAAACCTTTTAACAATTTACGACATTTATAAACTTCAACTTGCAATGTTAATGTACCGGCACCACAATGGCACTCTCCCAGCTTTATTTAACTCATACTTCACAGTGATTACTGATGTACATGATTATAACACCAGACATAGACAAAACTACAGAACAGAAAAAGGCAGGATAAATGCTAGATGTTTCTCGGTCAGAATAAAAGGACCGCAGTTGTGGAACTCTATTGATTCTTGCATGCGTGAACTGCGCTCGCTGATTGAATTCAAGTGTGTATATAAGACTTTTCTGATTGACCAGTACTAACTCAGCAACTCATAACTTGGAGTGTGATGCTGACTATTATCGTGTTAACTATGAATACTGTTACTAACTGTACGGCTGCCTTAGCCTGTTAACCCAATACATTTTGTTGTTGTATTTCTTTGACTGGTAACCAGTGGGGAAGACTAGATAAGCTGTCCCAGCTTCATCTCCCCATGAATCATTTGCTACTTGACTCGCATACTCATATTCTTTTGGCTCACATACTGTTAAACTATAACGTGCTGTTAGATAATTAAGTTGTTTAATGTGATTGCTGTTTATGCACTGTAATTTTGAATTTGAATGCAAATGGTTCAATAAACTCAACTCAAAACTCAACTCAACTCAATGTTTCAGCACCTAACACAGAATTTCTCATAATCGGTCTCCATGAACAATAAAACAAACTAACGTATCCTCCATCCATCCTATCCTGCATCCGATCTTGACCATATCTTATCATCATCGGTAGCCATCATAATTTGCTTCATTCTTGGCACTACGTTATCTCCTCCGACATAACCTTCAGATACTAAAACCCTGGCACTTTTGGACTTGACTTCGCTGGAACGCCGGTGCACAAGCTGATTTCCCTGAGGCAGCGGTGATTGGTCATTTCGAGGAAACACTAACTTACATGGAATCATCCAGACTACAAGGTGGTAGTGGTTCTCACTGATACTAGCTTTAGAGATGTAATGTTATGTTTGCAGAAAGACATTAAACCGTTGAACATGACTGAAGCACAATATCAACTTCGGAAACTGACGGAATGCTGTATCTGCTCCCAAGCATTTGCTGATCCTAGAATGTTACCATGCATTCACACTTTCTGTCTCCAATGTCTCAAACAAACAGGCGAAGCAGCAGAGAAGAAACCGGGAGAAAATATGCCATGTTCCTTATGTAGAAAGCTGTTTGCTATTCCAGCAGAAGGAATGAATGGCATACCGAAGAATTTCTTCATGCAACATCTGACGGATGTGACAACCATGATGCAAATAGGTCAAAAGTCAGTTATTGATTGTGATCAATGTAACAGCCATCACGAAGGAGACGAAGAAAGGATAATAGAAGCTAAAATGCGGTGTTTAGAATGCAGAGACAACCTTTGCGATATGTGCTCAAAAACACACAAGTTGTCGAAGTTGAGCAAAAGTCACAATATTTTGAAAATTGGAAGTGAAACAGAAGAAGACATCAGAAAAATGCAGCCACCAAGGAACTGTACTGTTCATAATCAACAACCATTAAACTTATATTGCGCTGACTGCAAGGCAATCTTATGCGTTTCGTGCTTTGTTGAAAATCATAAGTTACACGATTGCAAAGATGTAAATACGATTCATACACAATTCCGCCAGACAATTGTAAAGGAAGCAGGGAAGATTTCAAAGTGTGTAGAAGAGATTCTATCAAGGGGAAGAATAATAGAACAGAGAAAGACAGATGTCTTCTTAAATTTAGCAGAAACAGAAGATAAAATTCAACAAAGAAATTTGGAGCTTAAAGAAATGATAGACAGCCACACAGATTCTCTGATAGAGAAATTGTCTCTGATAAAGAAAACAGAAATCAAGGATTTCGCGATTGAACAAGAAGAAATTGATGGCATGTGTGCCATTTTGAAAAGTTTTGAGACTTATTGCACTGAGCTGACATCAAAAGGATCGGCTAGCGATGTCTGCAGCAGTTTTGACGGATTGACTACGAGGGCGAATGAGCTGGAAACAGATCATGAGGCATATATTGGTCGTCCATTTCAAACGACCAAAGTTACCTTTGAAAGTACAGAAGTAAATGAACTTCTTAGTCATCCTAGAATGAATTTTGTGGGGCGAATTGAATGCACAGTAATTGGGTATGATTTTTCGTCTCGACATCAATCGACATCTTTAGAGACATCGGATAACTTTCATGGAAAACTTAATGGTTAGTCGCATTACAATAACAATAAACGAAGACTAAACAGATTAATCTTAATCCGGATTCTTTACAATTCTTACGGCAAGAATTACTTTCTGAGTCAGTACAATTCTTCGTAGTTGTAGTAGTCTACTGTAGTTTTAGTTCTGTGTCAATACGTAACCGAGAGAACTCCCTTTTCCGTGCGGCGCAGAGGACGATACCCGAAGGCAGACAGCATAGCTCTCGGAGGTAAATTGGGGCTAGACCCTTGTGACATCGCCACATCATGGCAGCTACTCTGTACTCATTGCGCTGTTGGATAGGTAGTCAATAAAGGAACCCCAGCATATGGCCGGAGACGTGACCATATTTGGAGATTTGCCCAATTAGGCGAGTTGCAGAGCGCAAGACCCGGTCCAAGCTAGATTGGAGGCTGAAGTAGAGCGATGACCAATAGTCAAGGCGAGATGTGATGATGGAATGCACTAAGGTAAGGGTGGCAGTAGCCGTAAGCTAACGGGTAACAGTACGAAGCTGATAGTAGCAGTCCCGAGCAAGACGATTAAGGTATGGAGCTTTGTTGTCGCTTGAAAAGTATCTCGCTGGTGTTGCTTAATGGTCTTATATTAAAATACGATTAAATAATAAACTACTGTGATTGCCGGGACAATGATTGTTGCCTAGAATTACTCAAACTATTTCTCGTATCAGTAACAGGTAATGGGCAACGTCTGTACAGTGGTTGCAGGAGGCGCTGAACAGCCTCAGATTTGCACTTCGCTGTGAATGAATGTACAGTAATTAGACGACAGAAAGGCATCAGGATAATAATTAAGGGTAAACTTAGAGAATCAGAAGATGCAACAGAAAAGTTTTAAAAAGGAATTATGAGTTCGATAACTATTTTACCTGGTTTACTTTCAGAACTTGCAGAGAAACGTCCAAGCGAAGCAGAAATTAGTTCCGCTGGACCGAAAGCCCATACACTGGACGACTACAAGAACTTGCTGATCGACTTCTATCGCAAGATTGCCGATGCAGGAAATGATTACTTTAAAATGACGACATTCAGTGAGAAAAGGATCGCTACTCTTCTTAGCTTCGATTACCTTCTGAATGTTCAACAAGAACTGGGCTTAAGTGATGATAGTAAAAGATTCGACGGTATACAGGCTAAACATATAAGAATGGCTGCATTGTTGTTTGAGTTGACGGAATCATATTTTGACGCGTCCTCTGACCAGCTGAAAGTCATCTGACTGAACTCCTTTCGTGTATCACAAAACTATGGAACACGATACAGTTTCTCGTTCATTGCAAGGATTCAGGTTGGTCGATTAGTCGTTCGCTTCTTAAGGAAACATGTTTCAATTGCAAAATAGATTTACACAAATTCCAAATTCTTTATAATAGTAAAATAATATTCCTATTAAGAAAATGATTAAGTTACAATTCAAAATTTTCTATAGGCCTATAGACATAATTTGTGTGAGTTTAAATTTCTAGTATGATTCTTAAAACACACCGCTATGTCGAGTCTTAAATTTAACACAGAACTGGACCGGTGACGAACGAAAATCCTCATTTATACCTCCTGCACATAGGCTTCGAAACAGTCCAGACCTAAATCCTGTGGACTACAAAATCTGGGAAAAGTCCACAGGACAACAATTCTGAATATAGATAAGCTTGGTCAACGTATCAGACGTATAAACTGGATCGCGCCATAGGGATAACTGACGCTGGAATAAGTCTGTGGCTGGGGCGCCATACAGCCTGCGTCGAAGAGAAAGGAGGACATTTTGAGTCATTTTTAGTACATAAGAGTAATTGGTGTGAGATGTTTCTGTGTTTAGAAAATAGTCTGATGCCAAGAGGATTTCAAAATTATGGAAACATTCCCTACTGCAACTCAGTTCTTCAGTGTTTACTTCAAACAGTTTTTCTTCCCTTCGAACTGACTGTGAACATATACGGTCTTGGAAATGTCTTGACAGATAAGGAGGAAATGTATCATTTGAGCAAAGCATTTGTCGAATTAGTCTCCAAATACAACGAATCTGAACATAGAAAAGAAGCTCTCCAGACCTTGTATTCGACGTTTACGACAGCAGCCAGTGATCAAAGTGATCAAAGTCAACTTGGTGCCCACGAACTCCTGCTTTATTTTCTTGACAAGTTGCGGGTAGAAGAACGAAACGCCAGGAAAATACCGTCTGCTGGCCCAGAGTCCCAAAAAATGATAACAGCCATTGATCGAATATACGGAGGACAATTCATTACAGTCTACACCTGTCACTCCTGCGAAGAACATTTTGCTTATCGCGAGCCTTTCCTGGACATTTCGATTCCACTCATCTCGTCGATAGCAGATGAACAGAAGCCGAAAGAAAAGAAAAGCAAACCCAATACACGATCCAAGTTTCAGAAAATAGATGCACTTAAAAGCATTTCTGTTAGGCATGATACGAGTGATGCACGGATAAGGTTAGGAACATTAGGAACTCCTAATTCAGTGTCACAGCAGAAAACACAGGCTGATGTAGGAAACGACGTGGAAAGTTCATTTTCAGCGTTTGATGAAGTTAGGAAAGCTTCAACCATCAAAGAAGCCATTAAGACCATGTTGCAGCCTCTCGTAGTTGAAGAATCAGCGAAACCTGAAACTAAGAATCGTTTGTTTCGTGCGTTTAAAACGTCATATAAAAATGTTAACCAGCGCTTGAGATATGTTACTCGAACCGAAGTGATTGACAGCAAGGACCTGTGTAGATACTGCCAGACTCAAGAAAGTGATGAGCCTAAGACGACATCAGCTACGAAGTGTATTCTAATCTCTAGTCCACCGGCGATTCTCGTTCTTCACCTGGACAGATTTGAACAAAAGCCAACGTGATTCGCAAAACGCGATGAAATGATTTCATACGATGAATTGCTAGACTTGGGACCTTTCTGCAGCTGCGGTGCTCTGAGAATCGACCCAGAAGAGGAAAACGTCTGGTACTCTCTCTACGCTGTGGTCGTTCATTGTGATGTCTCCATTCCCAAAGGTCAGTACAAAGCTTACGTCAAACATAGGGACTCCAGTGCGTTGCTAGACGATCAGCTGAGCGATAAGTTCCTGCAGAAGAACTTTGATGAACGGGATAAAGTTCCAAATGACGATGACTTAGCAGCAATGGAAAAGAGGAAGGCAATCAAGAGGAGAGAGAAAGCAAAGCGTCCGGATCCAATTCCTGGCCAATGGTTCCGCATCAAAGACGACTCTGTTCGTTCCTGTGATGCAGAGAAAGCTCTCGATCAAAAAGCCTTTCTGCTGTTCTATGAAAGAATTCCAGGCACTGATCATAAGACCATTGGCCTTTAAATGACCTCATTGCTGGCGTCTGCACAGCGCACAAACATTTTAATTACAGTTTAACGTTAACTTAGTGAATCGTAAATTACTTTATTTGCCCAGCTGGACATGGGCTACATCTGATATTGGCAATACATTAAGCTAACATTTCGAGAGATCTCCTGATTGGAAAAGCGGTCAAATTTTGCACTCAACCGAGAGACAAAGTTCCAGTGGAGAAGTTCAGCAGATATGGATATCAGTCATATAGGCCTATTGTTGCCAAAATCTATGCTTGCATAAGTTCCGATTTGCTCTGCTAAACTCCTCGGATATTGTCAGTTTAATGACAATTATGCGCGTTATATACATGCATAATGCTTTATCGAAGTTTTGCTTAAATTTACAAGTAGATCATTTGAGGTGTTTTTGCCTTTCGATGAGGTTCCTATAGAAATCATTAGATTGGACCAGTTTAGATATTTCTCTGCATATCGGTGGTAACTGTGTTATTGAGAAAAAGTTATTTGCACAGTTGAACCTTTGAAGAACGAACTTATGAAATTGGGCCATGAGGGACAGAATCATAAAATAGGGATTTGAAGGACTGAATTGTTAATAGGGTTCATCTAAAGAGCACCAGTATTTACTGGCGTATTATGATATTTGTTCTGATTGACTGCAGTAAATCAAAATGCATCGTCGTTCAGTGTTCTCGTTCTCAAATCTTTTTAACAGTTTTAAAAGCCTTTAAAATATTTGTAACATTATTAGGACTCGAAGCCATAATATAACGTGCAAAAGTCATAGTGTTTTGGAAACTGTAATAGTGCCTATTTAAATAAATTCCTAAGAAGGCTCTCGTCCTCACAACACAGGAGCATGATCGATCAGAATGGTCTTCAAACACTCGCAAAACAGAGGCATACGCAAATGCAACCTACCTTAAGGAAAATCCACAAGGCAAGATAAAGAGCCAGTAGTAGATGCGAAGTAGTCCTGAAAGTCGATTAGAATAAGTAGAAAAATCAGAACAAAGCTCTAGATGGCTCTAAGACCAAGAATGGAAATCTGGATGGCCATTTAGCAGGATCTATAGATCCATATGGCTTCGAGACCCAGATCTCAAAGCCCGGTGGCTCCAGGACCAATAACCTAAAGCCTTGTGGCAGATGGTTGCGCTCCAACGTTTCGAGAATTTGCGCCAGCAGTGTTATCTTTTCGTCGTTGGACATTAAGTTTTTCATTCCGTAATAACAGGTGATTCGGTTGTATCTTCGATCAGTATCTTCACAAAAAGGAGCCCAGCTGCAGTTGGTCCTTCATTCTGGAATCGGCTGTTTTTTCCAAATACGCTCAGTGTATACACCGACTATGAAAGGTACATTTCTTTAGCCTTCGTCAGTTCAATTCAAGTCGTTACCCAAAACAATAATTTTTTCTTGTCCATAGCTCTGTTGCAGAAAGCATAGTTTTGATCTTGCAGCAAAATCAGCCATGTAGGTTATTCGCATACTTTATGTAGCCTGTGAGCTGAGCCGTTAACGGCGGTCATGTGTTAGGCCTGAGTCGATGGGCCAACGTTAAGATCAACAGAGCAAGCTATGAAGCTATATTATGATATTATTATAATATAGCTTCATAACTTGCTCTGTTGATTGAAAATTCAATGAAGCAAGATAATCGGAAAGAATGACAAGAAATTTCCGATTCGAATCTAAACAACGAAGAACAATCGGATTGCTTGTCATGATCGTAATCGAAGCTATTATTATAGAAATCTTAAAAGCGCCACTTAAAGTTAAGCACAGGGAACCAGTTTATTCACGAGTGCTGCGTCGTGTCAGAGGGGTTGTTCAGAGATAACACGCGAAGAACCAGGTCCGGATGCCAGAAATATAAGTGAGCGAACGAGTCAGAGTAGCCATTGTGAACACATTACTACGGACATGGGGTCTGAGATTGTGGGCAGTGGACTCTCTTTACATCTGAAAGTACATGACTGGGATGGGTTTCAGTCACAAACCCCTTAAATTGCCAGGCAGTCATGCTCGGGTTTGGAACTTGGGTCCATTCTCAATTTGCTCTTTTTATCACAACAAATGAACGAAGTCCGAGTCCGATTTGGATGAAATTGGTTTTGTTCTGTTTGACTCTACAAGAGCTATATCTGGGAAAAATATTGACACTAAATTCTGGTCATTCAAGGTCATTTCGTTGTCAGAAAAAAATTAGATCTATCACAAATCAGAGAAAAATGGCCAGCTCTCAGCCAGTAATTGATTAAATTCTTTGTAGTATACCTCGACTTGATAAGGACTACCTGTGTTAAGAAACAAGACTACCAAATGTGAGACGATCCGAGGTTATATCAAGGTCATAACGTCAATTTCACAGGAAAATCTGAGGAAATAACTAGGCCTATCATTACATTTTAACAGAAACAACATATTAGGCTACATGTAGGCCTATCACTTGGGGGAATTCAAACTCCAAACCAGAAAAGAAAATGCTCGCGTTTAAATAAATCGTCTACTAACCCAAATAAGATGGTGCCCTGCACTTAGCTTTAGAAAGTTTAGAGTATCGCTTTCGAAATGTGGAGTTTACGGTCACGAACATTCATTATTCGTTCACTAAGAGGTTCTGTATAGGTATTGGGAAGCCGATCCCTCATACCAATGCAGAGACTAGGTTAGTAATCCACTATGGGAAGGGGAGACAATGCAAGACGTCCGCATACATTCAGAGACATGACCGAACCTTGGGATACGGCCGATAAGACATGCGCAGAACTCGATCCAAGCACCCAATTCACCATGCGAGGAACCTGTCGTAGAGAGCGCTTTAATAGTCAAGGCAAGAAACCACGAAGGAGTGGACAAGGGTTGTGACAGCATTAGGGGACATGGGCAAGGAAACCACTCTGAGTTGGCGCAGCTGGCAGTAGCAATCTCGGAAGAGTAGGTCGATGTGCCGTGTGCAGGTAAGTTCTTGCTCCAGGGCGAGGACTTCCAGGTCAATTCTGGCTTGCTGCTGGCGCGTTCCGAACCAGATAAACTGGTTTTAGGTGGATGAGCTGCAAGGGGTTGTAGGACATCCCGGTCTCCAAGGTCTCCATTCACCAGGCTCATTGCACGGCTCTTATCTCGGAGGCAACTGCCAGCGCTGGACAGTGCAAATACGCCAGGAGCCTGGCAGGAGTTCGTCCACGGAGGCCTGGCTCAGGGCAGTGCCTGCTGCCAGAAGAGGTCAAGATCAGCAGCATAAATAATATATAGGAGTCTAGGAGAGAACCTAGGACAGAACCCTGGGAGAGGCCAAAGGGAGCGAAGACCCAAGGATACATAGTAGATCCATGGAATCACTTACATGTATACACACTTATAATTATACTTACATACATACATACCTACATACACAAATACATGCAAACAAACAAAGAAACATACATGCATAAATACATACATACAAAATGTACGTGCATAAGACATGCTTACATACATGCATAGTTGCATACATGCAAGCGTACACACATACATACACACATACATAAATATATACGTGAATAGTCTACGTATCTTTGTGCGTATCTTAAACCTTTGCAAAGGAAGAAGTATCATCTGATATCAGAGTAAGCTGGGAAGCAAACGACCAGCCATGTAACGTTGCTGGCCTCGTATACACGACCTTGACATTCTTCCACTACCAGGTCAAGGACAGAGCTGAGAACACTCCCACTTCCTGCCCTACGTTCCTCGTGGGATACGGGGGCTAATATTGCGCAGTATAGAACTGTCTGGATCATTGAACAAAATCTTTAATCTTTCGCTATCCGCACAATGTGTTCCTGACATCAATAACACCTCGGTGAATTTAACTGTTTTCTGTTCATTGAAGCGTGGACTTAGACGGGGGCAGCCGTAACATATGTTACTATGGGGGCTTCAAAGAAGATGTAAGATGGTCTTATTTCATTCCACAACTTAAGTGAAAACCCCCCATGAAGTCTAGGCCCTATATTTGTACTATGATTTTTAGACAGCAATTTTTGTATGTGTCTGATGCTATGCTCATAGGTTTTGCGACATACTGTTTGGCTATTTCTATCAAGATGATTCAGGGTCTAGGATGTTTGAATCTCAAGCTGCCTTTTCATGACCCTATTTCACCTTACCCTACTACCTACTCTGGCCTTACTTTACCCTGATACATTTGTAATGTCACTTGATCGCAAGATTAGTCGGGGTTGCCGATCGACAGAAGATACGAACACTCGGATGTTGTATGAGATTTATTCGAGTAACACCATTACATCTCCACCAGCTGTAGAGGCGAGGGTTGGATGCTGAATGGCCGCCGGCTGTAAAGAGCGCGCGAGAGAGAGAGAGAGAGAGAGACAGACAGACAGACAGACAGACAGACAGACAGAGACAGAGACAGAGACAAGAGAGAGACAGAGACAGAGACAGAGACAGAGACAGAGACAGAGAGAGACAGAGACAGACAGAGAGAGAGACAGAGAGAGAGACAGAGAGAGAGAGAGACAGAGAGAAAGAGAGACAGAGACAGAGACAGAGAGAGATGGGGGAGAGAGAGACAGAGACAGAGAGACAGAGATGAAGACAGAGAGAGACAGAGACACAAAGATGTAGACAGAGAGAGACAGAGAGAGAGAGAGACAGACAGAAAGACAGAGAGACAGAGACAGAACGTTGTCATTGTCGATGTATATTCAAAAGAACCCCCGTGCCCTGCTTGACAGACGGGACAGGAGTCCGGCCTAACCAACGCTTCTCTGCCTCAAGGGCAACCATTTCTATAGCGCTATCGTTGAACCTTCCTACACGTCATACCATTACATGGTGCCAGTCAGTCCCGTGCATCTGCCAACTGCCCCACGAGCGCTGAATGAAGTGAAATTATCCGAGGAGATTTCAGGGCGCTATTTAAATTTTCCATTGCAATCACAGCTGCAGAAACTCCGAGTGGTGTGTTTCGTTCTGCAACGTAATTACGGCTCTTCAATTATTTCCGGATTACAGTAGACACGAGAAACGGTGGAAGGAGAGGAAGGCAACAAGCCGCAACAGTCTGAGTGTCGTGCTGTGATATCTTGCAATTTGGGTCACAGTTAAGTCAATCGATAGACTAAGTTGATTGACTGCTTACTGTCAATGTAAAGCTGTCCCACATACAATTATTCAGTGACATTTCTAGTAAATTTTCAATGCTTAATCGTCCGTGCAGGTCGGCTGACAGATGTTTCGGTCATTTGAAGTCCTCTCTCATTGGACGATGGCTTAACTATTAGTTTTATATAACGAATAAGTTTAGTGTCGTTGTTCATTTCGTCTTGATTCGCTGACAAAGACTGTTCTCTGCTTTGTCTCATAAAGACTATTTCCTGATTT
>JACEVL010000031.1:982407-989907 GCA_020284085.1 Aporrectodea caliginosa | reverse complement strand
TTTTGTGACACTGGCTACCAAGGGGGGTGGTTACCAATACCCTGGATTTCGTGTTTGGTTTCACATATCATAACTTGTAATATAGCAATGGATTCAGCATTCATTTCTGCACAGAATGGTATATTTAGTTGTACATTATGTGAATGCACCTCGAAATTACATCACTTTTAACAACGGAACCCATTAATTACCAATATTTTATATTATTGCGTACATTTTGTACTTTTTGGATAAACAAATATAAGATTAGGCTATGTGTGTTTTGAAACTAATCTATGTATAAAAGATACACACAATCATCCCCACACATGTTTATATAGTATAAATGTACATCCATAGGCCTACATATATATATCCATACATATATATATATATCGGTTTACGTTGTAATGCTGTATTCAGCCATTTTCACACAGATTACGCGTATTATTATTTATTTTGATCACTTCCGGTATTCACAAGACAAAGATGTAGATATGTAAATGAAGCCCTACATTCCCTCTAAAGAATGGTATCTTTGTTTCTCTTCCTGGAAGACAAATGAATACGCTACAGGCAAAAATCTAAGGGGGAGTGCTTCCATTTAGCCATTTTTCACGCATATTACGCGTATTATTATTTATTTTGATCACTTCCGGTTCTCATAAGACAAAGATGTAGGTAAGCAAATGAAGCCCTACATTCCCTGTAAAGAACGGTATAATTGTTTCTCTTCTAGGAAGAATAGTCAATAAGCTATAGTCGAAAAGCTAGGGGTGGGTGGTATCCACCCCTCTGGTGCCTCGGGTATATCAGGTATAACTTTTGAATGGCGTGGGTTGCCACCATGATGTTTACCTCAAAATGTGGGCCAATGAATCTGCTAGAGCTACCTAAAATGCAAATATTGTATTCCGTATGGGGAAAAAAATTATGCATAAAAACTAAGGGGGGTGGCAACCACCGCCCTCCCTTGGTAGCCCGAGGGTTAAGGTTAGGTGCGAATGACAGCAAAGAACTGGCAGAAAACAGAGCGAATGACATTAAGGAACTGGCAGAAAGGAGACCGCATGACATCAAAGACCTGGCTGATAGCAGACCGAATGACATTAAAGAACTGGCAGAAGTCATGGAATACGGCAGCGATTACCAAAGATTTGGACCAGCAACCGAAGTACTCTGAGACTAATCAGGGTCGAGGCTGGCATGAATCACAGTGACCGTTGATCAAGAGCAATTAAATTTTGTTGATAAGAAAGCGTAGCAAGGTAAGAGAGCTAGGTTAGGTAATAATACCCTGTGGACTATCGCACGGATTTAAACTGGAGTCCTAGCTTGGTGTATTGCCTGTAATTTTGTGCAATCACTGCTAAATGGATTTAATGGGTTCATAATTATTTGAGTCTCATTTAGAGGATGAGAGGAGATTGCTGGCGGCGGAAATGAGCTGGCTGCGAAGAATACTGGGCAGAAGTAGGAGAGACAAGATCCGAAATGAGGCTACCCGAGAGGAGCTGGGACAGAGGGAGACAGTGGTGGATAAGATCAGGAAAAGAAGGCTCACATGGGTCGGGCATGTGACGAGAATGAACGACAAAAGGCTTCCAGCCGCGGCTCTGTATGGCAGGGGCGTCCATCCTATGGGGGAATGAAGCAGAGATCTTCATAGTAGCCTTTTCAGGGGGGGAAAGAATTTTTTTCACTACTCATTTTTTGAATTTCAGAAATTAATAGATGTGCTTTTGATTTTCGAAAATGCTTTTTTTTGTTTAATTTAATATTAAAATCATTGTGCTGTTCTCCGACCGAGCTGACGATTAGTCTTCAATTTCATTATTTTGGCCTATCGTTATATAGTCTTTGGTAGTACGATGACGTCACACTGTGTATGAGACTTGAGTTATAATGCGGTGCTATGAATTTGCAATTTGATTTTACTAGACAAGTAATCATTGTAATCATGCCCAGAGACAATGTTTTACTAAAGTATAAATGTTGCGAGCCGTTGTGCGGCATGCTTATCCGTAATGACAAATGGCGCATACATTGTACTACACACCACAAGTGGAACTGTGGAAGACTACACGGTATGTATAACTTTGAACATTGTAAAGTCTGTTACCGCTGACAGAGTAGCAGTGGCGCAACAACCATATAAAGAGGGTGAACAAAGTCCAGAGGCCCCGAAGTCCCAAGGGCCCAAGTTTTCTAACTAAAGAAATTAATGTCTTTTTTTCAATTTTTTTAGTTCAGACTGCAGAGTCGAGCTATAGCCTGTATATGACGGATGCTTCATGATACATGATTATATCATACACAGGTCCACAGACATATAGGTCACCGGATTATGATGTGTCGGATTATGTGACTCACACTATTGAAGCAAACACTCAGTTGTATAAAAAAGATACGTTAACTTGGGTGCGCGCCAATAGACCCAGCCTGTGCTAGGCATGATTCTCTCTTTCACGTTTACAACCACTGCATTCCCCAAACGGTAGATAACTCATCTCGAGCGCTAAGAAATATGCCTGAAATAATATCTGCCTTGTTCTCACTCACTCTCTGTCTGTCTGTCTGCCTGTCTCTCTGTCTCTGTCGGCTGTCGCAATGTCTCTGTCGCAATTCAGTGTCCCTCTGCAAGCCATGTGGCCTGTACACACCATAAGCCTACATAACTCCAGTCTCCAGTCTTCATGTTACTCGACGTTATATATAAGTAGCCTAGTCCTTCATGTTCACAATACAGTCATTCGTTTACTTTTAAATATAATACCTAAAGACCTAAACGAAAATTATCGAAACAGCGAAGACCATGATAGGAATGTACAGTTCTGGCAGTTAGAAAAGAGCAGAGAAAAAGTCAAGAGATGGAGGCTGCTTTTGTCAGTAGGCCTACACCTACCATCAATTCTTTAAGATGCAAATCTCAAGTCCCGATTCTTCCTGTAGCTGCAGCTGTTACGGATGTAGCTAGTCTACGCACTCTGCTGCTTTGAAGAAGCACCTATTGTAATTTTAGTACTTATATGTTATAATACTGTCTGGCCGTTCTGGCCGTACGCCTCTGTCTGTGTAATGCATAATGTTGCTTGATTAATGACTTAAACGTTACAGAATTGAGCCTTAAAATTATACTTCAAATTTCGATAATAAAGATTTTCTCTTTTGTCGACAGTCGACCAGTCGTCTGGGGCTGTCGTCGTGGGGGACATTCTGATAAAAAAAGAGGGGGAATGCTTCATAGGCGTAAGGGGGATGGACGCCCCTGCTGTATGGACATGTGGAGGGAACACGAAGCCGAGGAAGACAAAGACCTGGATGGACAATATAATGGAGGATCTGAGGGCACAAAACATGGATATGAGGGAAGCCATGGATAAAATCAGAGACAGAACGATTTGGAGATGTCATGTTAAGGACTCATCGTTGGCGCACGCCTGACGGAGGAGAGAGAAGATTAAGAGTCACTGCCTTTTATGGTTTCAAAAATGTATAGTTTGTGCAAACCTACTAGTTCAATTAATTGAAAGTGAGTTACTGTCGCGGAAACCCCCTCTGCGCTCTCCGGGCAGCAGGGAAGAGTTTGAGCTTGCACGGAGTAGCAGTTCGCGTGTCGCTCGAAGGAGCTTAAGTGTGGCCTCCGGGGTATTGCGAAGGACTTAGACGTTCTCAGTCGATCGATCCGATCACCAAAGTCAACACCAACACTAGGTTTTCGACACGATGCTATATTCTAAAAATTCTCAAAATAACTCAACGTCAACAATTCATATTAAATTAAAGTACTGCTAAACACTCCAAGCTGACGAACTACCCCTCAGACGGACTACCTCTCTGCACACTCTGACTTGGTTGCTGTTTAACGACACTGTGTCATAACAAAGATGATTAGTGTCGCACTCCTCCTTTCTCCAGGCTTGGGACTGGCACTACCACAGGTAGGATAGTGGCGGAGTTCACCCTCTGACTGAGAGAGCCCTCTATACCCGTCTGGGAGGGGCAAGGAACATAGGCAAGAAACACAGGCCACGGGGGCAAGGAACAAGGAGGGGCAGCGATGGTATCGGTGGAGGACCAGAGGTGGTCTACGATGGAAAAGACGGGCGAAGTGAAGTGACGGGTGAACATAGGAGGAACCGATTTGCGCCAAATGGAATTGACAAGTCAAAAGCCGAGTAGGCTTGAGGCCGCAATGTCCAAGGAAGAGAAGGGGAATATCGTGATCAACGGTATTATAGGAGTATAGGGTAGATATCTTTTTACCCGAGGTATCAAGGATCCCTCGAGATTTAGGAAAAATTGCTATTAGGAGCAGGAAATTTGTCTGGAGGGTCAGGCCTCGTCTTCGGGGTTTGCAGGAAAGGTGCCATTGAATGCGACCAAGTTATAGCTTTGGGGGCAGATAGACAGACGCTGGAAAAGAAACGAGGTCTCGCGTCTGTCGCACCAATGAATGACATACATTGTACGACGGCCTATTTCACTTCTGAAGTCCAGAGCCGAAGGATTGAAAGGACCCAAAATCTCTATTGCCACGGGCTAAAACCGATGAGATGTATTAAGAAATCATTATTATTATTATTATTATTATTATTATTATTATTATTATTATTATTATTATTATTATTATTATTATTATTATTATTATTATTATTATTATTATTATTATTATTATTATTATTATCATCATCATCATCATCATCATCATCATCATCATCATCATCATCATCATCATCATCATCATCATCATCATCATTCATCATCATCATCATCATCATCACTACCATAATAACCATCATTAAATGCTATCTACACACGCACTTGCAAACACACAGGACTGTAGTCAATTAGTATTTTTTAATCGAACGTGAAACAACTAAATCATAGAACTATTGTTTTTATTTGAAGCCAAGCCCTGCTGAATTTAGACTAACGGCACCTAGACTCCAAGAATCATTAATAAACCAATACCTATTTGGATCAACGCGCCAAATTCGGCTGATATAGCACAGTTAATCACACAAACACTGAGCTCGCCTCGCGTGATGTCTTCACCCGCCAATATGTTGCGTCAGATCCCATAGCAACTGTGCCTTTCACGACGTTTGTGGTTGTTACGTCGTCATGGAGACATCGGCGTCCATAGCAACCAGATTGATTACTAATTAATTATCTTCTGTTTACGCTGATCTACTTGTGGAACTCTACAAGACTTGCATGTCTTTTATGCAGTGACTTGCAACGGACAATGAACTGTTAATAGTACTCTATCAGGATTCAATCGAAGTCGTTAGTGAAGCCTTTGAAGTAGGTCACGCATTGGTATGTGTACTCTGTGCAGCCTTTGACGTAGGCTACTTTCCTTCATCTTCCAAAGTAGTTTGTGTAGCTTTTAAAGTAAGCTACGTTTCGTCATCATCCGAAGTAGTCTGTGTAGCCTTTGAAGTAGGCTACATTTCGGTATAATCCAAAGTACTGTGTGTAGCCTTTGAATTAGGCTACTTTCCGTCATCATCCGAAGTACTCCATCCGAAGTGACTTGTGGGCCTTCGCACTCGACTCTCGTGGACCGTCTCATTCGATATTGTTCCTTGAAGTGTTGCTTGTAGCCGTTCACAGCTGGTTCTTCGTAGTCATGTGCTCTCTGGATCCAGCAATGTCTCCGAAAATCTCCATCATCTGTGAAAACGAGAGACAGGAGATTGGACACAGCGTCAGAGAGAAACTCGAACACATCGGGTTCGTTACAGAGATCCAGTGGCAAGAAGACGAAGGTAAATACATGTACTAACAATGCACTTAAGTCCAATGCAATTGAACAAAATACAACACAAAACAGTACAATACAATAAAATACAATAGAATAAAATAAAATACAATTCAAAGCAATAGGCCCTACAATAAATTACAATACACTATAATTTAATAAGATAATGGTAACACTCAGAAGATCATCACGGACGCGGGATCGCTTCCCTCCCAACGGTCGACTCAGCCTTTCATTCGCCAGATGGCGTTGGAAAATATGTAGTAGGACGTGATGGGCGCCTTGCATGGCTGCCAAACAGTTAAAGTCGACTCCTGTAATAACTTGTGATCATCCGTTCATACTGTGAATTGTAGTCATATTGCGGTGTATCAGTTTGAAATAAATGAAGATTATTAACCCATTAATGCCCAAATTTTCCCCCAATGGCCAATCTTTTTGATACTTGGGAATATAAGAAATGATGCTAGGGTAAGGTCCCTGGAACTTCTATTTATGTGATACCGCGATCAGCCGCTAGATGGCGTGTTGTTCCCATTTGGGAACATTGGGCACATATGGAGTCGGTTCCCATTTGGGAACACCATGCAAATTTATTGAAGATAATCTGTTAAATTTGCAGTTTTCAGTTACTACACTAGTTTTACTTTATGCACACCATATAGGCTGCTTTTCTAGAGCAATAAAACCACACATCGATGTTGAAGTAACTAGTTTTCAGAAGTTATAAAGCAGTGCCAACGATAGCATTGTCTAATTCTGCGATTGAACACATCATACACGTCAACATATTCCAGGTATTTCTCTACAATGCCTTCCAGGAGACTGACAATATTCTGTCTCAAATGCGATGATATGATACTACTGCTTGTAGTGCAGATGAAGTAGAACCATGCACTTTGCACAGTACAGCCATGTATTCTTCTTACAAAATCTTGTTTGTCTTTCACTCTGAACCCAGATGATGATCGACTCAAACGTAGCGAATGTCACTGACTGAGTAGCTATATGATAGAGCTATTGGAGGATTGTCCAACCGTTGTATAGTATTGTTCATAATTTGCCGCCAGAACTCCAGGTGATCAGACAAGCCACAGACTTCCACGTGAAGAGGCCAGGCAGCAACAACAGTCATGTTCAAACCGTTGATAAAGAGTGGCACCACCACTTCTTGGAGCCAAATACGGGGTCATAGTTAGACATGAAGGGGTCCAGAATGCCCACAACACCCATGTGAAGGGGTCCAGAATGCCTACAACACCCATATCAACCACATACTTTTTGGCTGAGCTCCAGCGTTTCGAGTGGGTCTACTGCAATGAAATTGGTGGCTACAGTCACAATGCTGGTTGTCGTGCCATCTCACAGTAACTGTTATCATATGAAGAAGTTGCCGTAGTAGACCTCATGGGAGCCTGTGCTAGGTGAACAAGATGCTCAGTGTTATCATTGTCTCCATCTACATCACACTGTATAATGGTGATCGCCTCAGACAAGGAGACCTTTCTTTACACCTGAAAAAGGCATTATATAAGGTGTGATTGCTGTGTAAACTAAAAATTCTAATTTATCTCATATTCTTTTTAAAATATGGACAGTAGTAATGCACGCGATGCGGAGTTTTCAATAACTCAATGAAGTTCTCCATCATGTTCCCAAATGGGAACAGACTACATTTGTGCCCAATGTTTCCATTTGGGAACATCAAAGATTTACTAAACATTTCTACCACAATACATTTAATTTTTAAA
>JACEVL010000031.1:892407-977407 GCA_020284085.1 Aporrectodea caliginosa | reverse complement strand
CTAATGTTGCTGCTATTGTGGTTGTTAAAAGTAGTTGATATTTGGATTGCTTATGTAGTTTTCATCGTGATTGCTATTATAATTGTAATTGAAGACATTGGTGCAAGAACCAGGTAAGTGAAAAATCATAGTTTTCGGCAAATCGAGTTTTAATGTTTTTTGCTCTTCAAAAGCTTGCCGTTTCGTCCAGGAAATAGATAACGACAAAATTTAAAAAGTATAAGGTGCATCTAATCGTAACTGATCATAAAATAAAATTATTAAGGGTTGGCTGTTGCTAATTAGTATTTTATGGGCAAATGAACAAGAAACCTGGTTATTGCACTGAAACTTCGCTGTAGTTCTGGAACTTTGTTTGGATGCAAGAATCACATATGTCAACTAACCTGGTTATTGCACTGAAACTTCCCTGTAGCTCTGGAATTTTTTTGATGCAACAATCACATATGTTAACTAACCTGGTTATGGCATTGAAACTTCGCTGTAGTTTTGGAACTTCTTCCCATGCAAGAATCATGTATGTGAACAAAATTTGTTGTTGCATGTAAATTATAAGCAACTTTCGTGTGGTGCTGGAAACTTATTTACATGTAAGAATCTAATATGTGAACAAACCTTGTTATTGCATGGAAATGATAAACATTAGGCCTAGAGACATGAGCCAGAAGAAGGTAACTGAATGACACCGATTTGAAGTTCGTGAAAATGGCTAAATGGTCTCCATCTAGTGGCAGAATATTGTTATTATATCCTTACTTACTTCGCTAATGCATCCGACAACGTATATAACTGGCTCACGGTTGCGTGCAATAATCAGGTTTGTTCACATACATGTCTATTGCTCGCAACCGAGAGGCTATGATCTTTTATGCAATAACCGGGTTTGTTGACTTATCTCATTTATGCACGCAATCATGGCACCGGAATGCGAAAATTCTCAAAGCAGGTAAGTTGAGTTGCCTGGTTATTGTCCTACCTACTCCCTTAATTTTGCAGCTACCAGCATGAAATTTACACCATAGATGCGCCTCTACGTCAGGAGCATTTTAAGCTAACTTTCACGATAACCAGGTAAGTCGACTTACCTGGTTCTTGCACCAAGGTCTTCAATTGCATGTAGCTGATTCTGAGATTGCTTATAGTAGCTGCTATTATGGTTTCTTGAAGTAGTTGCCATTGTGACTCTTATAACAGTTCCTCAGAATGTTATGGCGTCACTATGTCTGCATATTCTAGACATTTTTAATTAAACTGTACATTTTAAAATTATTAATAAAGAAAGAAATCTGTCAGATTATCACAATATCAATTAAGCGTATGACCGAATAAATGAACTAGCCAATTAATAAATAAATGATCAGTTAATTACAGAATTACTTAATCAAGTAACAAGTGAACAGATGAACGATAATTAATTATAATGTCATGAATTAATAAAAAATTAATTAATTATTCGTGTTTTTGAATATATCACCTATAAGGAGATTTTCTTAAATATATAAAAAAATTATCATGAATTTCAACAGTCAGATTATTTCCTTTTTTGTTTTTCCCGTGTTTTCGGTTTTTTTTAGTTTTACCGTTTTTAACAACTACGATAAATATGTATAATTATAAAATAACACTGTATAGCAGCATCGCGTATACTTGAGTCGGAGCATCTAAAGAGAGACAGAGTCTTAAGCGGATGATATTGCGACGATGCTTTTGATTGTGATAGAGGTGATGCTGAGCTCCCATCAGTGCCTCAAAGTTATTTCCTGCGAATGCGGAGGCGGTGTGCTTTGAAGTCATTGCTTTGATGTTACTTATCCCCGGGGCGCCCTGTTGTCATTATATGATCAAAGAGGAATCGTCTGTTACCTGTTGCCCGGAAGAAGACAGCAGCAGAGGTAATTCGTGTCTGTCGAGAAGAAACTAAGCAAGCGGAAGAAAGCAGGAGAGAAAATAAACGAGAGGGAGTGGATATGGAGAAGGGAAGAAACAGGACGTGGGAGAGAAGTGTATTGGAGAGAGGGATGGATAGGAGGAAAAGGACGAGAGAGGGAATGAGGAGGAAAGAGACGGGAAGATGAGGAAGATACAGGACAATGGAAGAGAGAGAGAGACAGATAGAAAGCCAGAGAGAGACAGAGACAGAGAGACAGAAAGTGATATAGAGATATATGGACGATAGAGATATATGGACGATGGAGTAGAAAGTAAAGACAGAAGGCATAATGGAGGAAGAAGGAATGTTCCTTGTCTCTGTCGTTGTGTCTTACCATGCCTCTCTCCCCCTCCCTCTCTCTCCCTCTCTGTCTTCCTGTCTATCTCTATCTCTGTCTCTGTCTATCGTTGTCTCTCTGTATCTGTCTCTCTCTTATTTTCAGAGCTTTTTTCGTCCATGCTTTCTACCTCTATAGTCTGCTGTCTACAACTTTCTATTCCCTTGAATCCAAATGCTTTCAATTAGCTATTCTCTATAATTATACTTATCGCGTCGCTGTCTGTCAACCACGTCATCTCTCAGTAGTTATCTCTCTCTCTGCCTACTTACTTCCGTGTTTATTCATTTATTTCTTAGGGTGTTAGGGTGAAGGAACCATTTACCGTCATAAGCGAGTTCTTTTCAGAGCTCGGCAAGGATTTAAAAATCTCTGACTGAAATTTGTAACGAGAAAAAAGCCGTTCGAATCTTCAGCTCACGGATATAAGTGTATTTATGACTGCACATTAAACATTCTCTTCTTCTTCTTCACGTTCTCTGCCCTCAGGCAGGTTCGTATGTCCAACGACGCCATTTCTGTTTGGCGTCATTTTACATATTCCTCGGGATGAATAGGGAGGTGGTTTCCCGTTGCCTTCCTCCCGGTGTTTTTATGGAGAGACACCATCTCTCAGCGTCGATGCCGTTCATCGTCCGTCCTTCAGCTTCTTCGCCCATGGGGCACTCGCTTATACCGGCGAGCACTCGGTCGTCCACCACGCACTCCGTTGAAACAGGAGGGACCACGTGAAGGTGGCGTGGGTGGAATCTTCAGCTCACGGATATAAGTGTATTTATGACTGCACATTAAATATTACAAAAAGTTATTTTATGAAAATGTTGCTATATTATTTTCAGTTACCGTCTTGATTTTTCGTCTAACGGCATTGTGACGTAATCTAATTATCAGAGGATGACGTTAACCAATTATTTCCGTCAATATGACATAGTGCCGACATCTAGCTATCGTCCAGACAATTTCCGTCAATCTCGCGGAAATCAAAAAGTCGACGTTGGGTGTTTTAGGAGAGAGGAGCTAGTCCGTCGTTTGTGTAGGGAACTGGTGCAATGGTTGCAGGAGGGTGACCCGGACATCGGGTGGGGGAGGTTGGCATGGAGAATTTTTGGAGAGGAAAAGAAAATGCCCTGGATCATGCAGAGTAGAAGCATAGGATGACGGTTTTGAATTAGGTAGGCCTAATTAAGCCTCCTCTTAGGTCATTTAATTACAAAGCATAGAAATTACAGTCGTTATTGTAGTCTCTAAACATCTTGATTCTAGAAGTTTAGTATTTACGGTACTCAGTCTGCAAAAAATTAAGGAAATGAAATAACTACTCAGACTAGGCCTATAGACTTAGCTAGGCCTATATTTTCAGGCCTACCGCTAGAATACTAATTCACTTTACAGTTGGTAGTTTTTCTTTGAAGTTCTACTGTTTTTCTGTTTTCCAACAGCCGCTGGTTGAACCGTGCTTGGTGGTTTTTCTGCTGACCTTATCTGTAGAAGTCTTATTAATGTTTTTATTTCTTTACAACTTCTTTTCTTTGGCTGGCGGTAATTTTCCTCTTTGTTTCGGATTTTTTTTCTATTAGAGAATCATTCTCTTGTTGTGCTAGGGGATTTATCCATGCTACAGGTTCTGCAAAGGTTTTTGACTTGCCTCTAGCTTTTTCTTACCAGTTGCTGAAGACTTGTTTCTATATAATTGAAGCCACTTTGAAGAGGGAGCAGATGCTGGAAATAATTCCTTAGAAGATACAGCCTACGTTCATTTCCTTGGCTTCTGTAAGCTACATTCATTGTGACAAAAACCAGTAAGCGCCATACATGTAGCGATATTGATATCGTTATACAAATCATGTGTGCACATGCAAAATGTCATCTTTCAACATGCCGGTAACTAAAAATATCTCTCGTCATAGCCTGACGGTAAATTAATGTTTGCTTGATTTGAGAAGTTATTTGGCGTTATCAACATTATACCATGAAGGTAACACTATATTAATTGTAAAATACCAAAACGTTGCAGAGTGGTATGCATTGCTTGTTGCGGTGATGATCACTACTAAACAAATAAAGAGAAAAACTTCAAAATTATCAGTTGTTGGTTATCAATAAAACGGATATCACACTCTTTTACGTACGGACGATTTATTTGTGACCCAATAACAATGTACTTCCAGAAACCGCTAAAATGAAACTCTCATCTGACTTATGACGGTAACTGCATGACGGCAATTAGCAACTTCACCTTAACTTGCTTGCATACTCATTCACTTGGTAATAGTATTTATCTATAATATGTATGTAACTTAAATATATATCTGGTTTTTACGAAGCGCATTTCATTAACTTTTTTACACCTCTACGAAGACAGCTTTAAGGGATCCGAACAGGTGCGCATTAACATAGCTAGAAAGAATAACTCACTTGTTTACTCGCCTACTTATTTCTCTGTCCAGCCAATATATCTGATGGTTTATGCAGATATTACCGGAGGCGTGATGGATGGTAGTGGCAGACTGAGGAGTTCGGTCTACGAATTGTCTGCAATGGATTCAGGTGGTGTAGGTGGGGTGGTTGTGGAGTGCGCTGAGAAGGTGTATGTCTGTCTGCCCTTCTGTCCGACTGCCTATCTCTCTGTCTGTTTGTCTGCCTCTGTCTGCGTGTTTGTTTAGTCTGTACGTGTGTGCGACTGTCTAGCTGTCTCGCTACATGTGTGCCTGGTTGAATGACTGGCTGCCTGACCTTTTGTCTCTTTGACCGTCTAACTGCTTCACTGGCGGCGTATCCGTCTTCACACGTGTGTGCGTGTCTGCCTGTCTGTCTATCTGTCTGTCTGTGTAGGGGTAGGGCGGTGTGGGGGTGTTGGCACCATCGACGCGGCTCTAATCACGTTAGAAATCTTGTCGCGTGGCCTCGGAATCCAGATAAATGCCATTTCTCGTCTCGTCGAAAGCACGCGAGAGAACGCGAGACCGCCGACGGTAATTTGAGCGAGACTTGGACGCTGGCCGTCGACAGATGGAGTGAGCGTCGCCCAAGGCGAGGGGACTGTCGCACAGGTTGGAGTAAGATTCAGGCACTATGCTGTGATTGAGGTTCCCGTGTGTGGCACGCGATAATTAGTCTGGTGACCCGAAGGAGATGAAAAGGTCGCAGATGCGGTTATTGGATTTTTGCTTTTCGTGTCTACGCCTGCAGCGAATGAATGTTGAACCAGAGTTAACCTGGCATGACTTGTCTGAATCAAACCTTGATTCTGAATCGAACGTAACTCAACCTAAGTCTAACTATTCCATAAACTTACTTACTTCTCTCGAACTTAAGTCACGTAATCGTAATCTCGAAATTCTAAAGCGCTACTCAAAAGCTATGCACGGGGCACTGCTTTATTCACGAGCGCTGTGCCATGTCAGAGGGATCCAAGTCTAACTGTAACCTAAAAATCTCTCTCGTATATATTTCTAGGATGCTAGGAAGTTCACTCTAATTATTAGCAATAGCACTGTCGGGAGCTCCTCTGTATCGCTGAGTGACGATTTATAAACGTTCCATAAACAATTACAATTACACTGCTCTGCATTGTCAACTGCCATCGCAAATGCTGTGAGTTACATAGCAAGTAGGGACCCTGGGCAAGTCCTTCACTCGCAATTGCTCATGCGCTTCGGCGTGAAACTCCGATTCAGTGTCCGAGCTGTAGTCGGGAGCGCCTCTGAGTAGAAATCTTGAATGGGAGCTATAACAAGTGCTCAGACATATATAGTAAGTATTTCTTAACTATCTTTTAAGAAAATGCACGCCTTTGGCCGCCTGAATCTCTGCAGGAAGACTGTTCCAGGGCCATACCAGTGAAGGGTCAGGTATATTTCTTAGTCTCAGTTATACTGACACAAATACATCGGCGGACTTTGATAACAATTATTAATTGCAGCCGCAGTTCCTTGGCCTATGTCTTTGAAGATAAATTCATTCTCTTCATACATGCCTCTCCTGTCCTCAAATAATTATTTTCTTTATCCCTCTGGTAGAGACTATAGCTACCACTGAGGAGGCATTTTGTCCAAACAAACCCCACGTCTTTTCGTTCCTCTATGCTAAAAACTAGTTACCACTGATCATACATTCTCTCCATGTCTGCCCACAGAAATTTATTTTCTTCCTCTACCACAGGCTAACTACCATTGAAGATAAAGTCTATCCAAATACGTCACTGCTAGCCACACATCTTTTCCTGCCTTCACTAGTCCAGACTAGCTACAATTGAAGGTACCAAAATATCCAAATATTTCATAAATGATTTCATACATTCTCCAATCTTTTCATACGTCACGCTTCTACTCTTTAACTTATAGTCTATCTCCCACCGGTTGAGACTACTATCTCTCACTGGCGAAGTTGTTTCTCCCATATATTTCGCTTCTGCGTACACGCGTTTTCCCTCTCACGGTTACACACTCCTTAAATATCCCTACAACCCCCACTGCTGGAAATCAAACTGACCTCCAATTTTTCCCCAACTAATCGCACCCGACCCTAACCTGATCACACTATAGGGTATCATTTTCCTTTGCTATAGTTATTTAATCACACCGGGGTATTCCATTATCATCTTCTTTTCCCTTAGCGCATAGAGTTTCGTCTTCCCTTCTCGAACCAGATCGCACCGGTGTCATTATCCACTTCATTGACCCATTCGCATCGAGTTCCATTGTTCCCTTCTCGAATCTGATCGCACCGAGTGCCACTATCCTCTTCCATGTTCAGGCATTTCCTAGGCTAAGTCTTTCGGAGCCATGTCACCGGTCCAAGTAATGAGTCCTTCAGGGTGAATGGAACCAGAGCAGAAGAGTGGATTGGTTGAAGGGTGGATGGTCGGCCGAGTGACGTGTCTATGACGTCGTGCTTTGAATACGAACGCACCGGAAGTGAGCTGGGATGTGTCACGGCAAATAGTCGCCAATGCGTCGACAAGCGAATCCGAAAATCCCGTCGCTAAACCCGGACGTATTGCCTTCCGGCTCGTGCGCCTAATACTGATCGCTGTCGAGTAATGTAATTGGTTATTTATGCGGCGCATTTTGTTGGACGATAGCTGAGGATGGCGTAGATTGGGCGGATGCGGAGGAAGGTGATGATGTGCATTATGATGATGAAAATGAGGAGGGTGAGCGCTGTGATGATGATGGTGATGATGATGACATTGCTCTGCGTCATGTCATAATTGTGGTAAAGATGACTGCGATGTATGAAGGCGCTGATGATAATCGTACTGAAAACTGATGACGGTGATGAAGGTGACAGTGGTGACGCGTAGTGTGGTAGTGGTGATAATGATGATGATGGTGATGATGATGATGATGATGATGATGATGATGATGATGATGATGATGATGATGATGATGATGATGATGATGATGATGATGAACATGAAGATGAGGTAGACTGCTAATTATGATGATGATGTTAAGATGGAGGATTGGATGAAAGAGAAAGAAGTCGAAGAAGAACAGATGGAGCATGACTATCGCTAGGCTTCCTGGCGAAATGTCTCTAATCTTATTTGTACTGTAAACAAAACAATCAGCAGCTTGGCCATAGTTGTTGTTACTGCTATGGGTATCCAATAGATATAATTGTTTAGAGATTTCTCACAATAGCCTCTATGCTACGCGTATGTATATAAATACAAACCTCGTATTATATGCATAAACACTTGCAGATATATAAATATATTAACTTCAATCTATATGCATGCAATAATAATCATCATCATCAGTTCCTGAGAATCCTGACCCCAGTCATTTGGCGGCGATGGGTATGAATAAATGATCTCCATTGTCACCGGTCATTTGTCAAGTCCATTGCTCCTTTTAGCGTTAGTCCTAGTGATATCCTCATTTATATTATCCTGATACGCAGTGTGTACAAGTACATCAAGAAATACAGATCAAATCAACAGATTCGTACATACGTTCGCTACATTGGCTAGTATTAAATCATATACTTATGTGCACTCAGATATGTAGAAAGTCTGATCATACATTATACACGTATGTATATCAGATAGATATAAACACCACGATACATTGGTATTTCATAATTTTATTGTCCTCAATCCAAAGTTAAGAGGCAGGCCTACACACGACCATACGACCACGGCGCTGAGCAAGTTACAGGCCAGCCCTCTAACCAATAGACCAATGTAATTGTGCTGTATCATTGGTGGGAGTTATTCATCAAATAGACAGGAATGAAAAACATTGAAGAGTTAGAGTAATAGAATAAGAGAGTACAGAAAGGATTGCGTGACGAGGTTATGCTTAGCCGATCCCATGGCTATTGTAGCCCCAGGACAATTATAGCTATTGAGTTACTATCGTCCCGGGATAGCCTTGAAAGACTTAAATATTTGTAGGCCATTTACAAGACGCATTCCACATTGCGGAATAGGTAGCCTCAGATTCTTTCTTAGTCCCCTGAACAAATGAATGTTACAGGTTCGTGAGAACATAAAAACTTGGTCTTCAGATGGATAGGCACACAAGACAAATCATTGAACGTTCTCGTGCCAGAACTTGCTTACCTCTTCGCCTTTATAATTGGTCTTTGTTTCATATATATATATATATATATATATATTATTATATATTATATATATATTGCATTATTATTATTATTTGTAGATGACAAATGAAAGAGTTTGCAGTAATTATTGTTGTATTGGAAACAGTTGTTAGGTATGGCTAGGCCTATACATATGCATATCGCTACGATGTCCTTTTCATGTCATTCGACGAAAGCATACAATTGCAACAATAGATTAACTACTGTGTGATAAAATGATTCGCTATAATGTGTATGGCAATAATATAGCGACTGCTGCCAAAGCAGTGTTTTAACGCCTTTTACGATACGTGATAATTACCGTAAAAGATCAGGGCTTGAAAACTAACTTTTTCTTTGCCAATTGTCATATTACACTACATAAATGTCTAAACATTTATATAGCGTTGTTGTGACCTCTGAAGGGCGTTGCATGCGGAGACGAGCGTTAAGTCAATCAATCAATCAATCAATCAATCAATCAAAACTCTTTTATTGAAGCCATGTCAAATAAAATTCACAATAACATTTAACATAAAATATCAGGATTGGCCGCAAGAGGAGTCCCAAAAGGGATCAAAATCCCGCTAACTAGGGACACCTAAAACAACATTTCAGAAATTTGAATTAGTGACTGCGTTATCAGATACCTTTGATTGTACATTGTAAGATGAAACGTTTTAAAATTCGTCTAAAAAAGAACGTCATAGTAAGTGACTACAACAGAAATGACGTCAAAGACCTCTCCTTCTCAACTATGACGTCAACAAGAACAGCTCTGTCATTAGACGCGCCTTTATGTTGCTAATCCTATACTTTGGAACTCTCTTCAAGCAAATATTTCGCTCTGCAGAGTTTGTCTTTGGTCTTCAGATCTCGACCAAAAACTCATAAATTCTTGGTCTCAATTCCTTCGTAGCATGTTTCATTCTTTTCTTGGCTTTCAACATGGAATTATTCGTTCACTTGATAGGCGCTATAGGAGTTTTTTTTAGACTAGATTAGGTCGTGTAGGTCTATCCTATGCATAGTATCGACAATAAACACATGACGTCATTTTCTGTTGTAGCCAAATCACTATGACGTTCTTCGATTGCGTCCTCACTAGCACAATATTTAATTTTGCGCATGTCTAAACACGTTGGATCATTGTCGTTTTGCCTCCAGCGATTCCAATTTACCAAAAGCTCATTATCATTTCTCAGTTAAATCTACAATAATAATGAAGCAAAATCCTGTGCCATTACTATAGAACAGAAGTTGTCGAATTATAAAATGTTGGGCCACGCATAGGCATTGCATAGAATCGTGTTGCGACCACGTGAGTAGATATATTCTAGGTATACATGTAGATAGAGCGAAGAGTATAGTCTCTAGATGCCCTTTTTTCTGTCTCCGAACAATTTTTATCAAAGTATCACCTGGGGAAGCAAAATGCCTTAGAATATTTCAAACCCTGTGCAGATTATACTTTTGGGCCACGGGACTATAATAGTTGTCAAACAACTACTAAAAGAAGCATAACCGCTATGTGTAAAGCATTACCCTAATCAGTGACAAGGCTCAAATCAAAAGCAGTGAAACCTAACAGTATTCCATTCGCCAGGTGGCAGCAAATGAAAACAGTAACCTACTGATTCGTGCAGGATACAAGTCAAATTGTTATTCATTGCTATTCATTTTATTTTAGTAAATTGTTGGTACCATCTAACTTTTATTTTATTGATAAAGATAGAAGATTTAGTCGAAACCATAAACATTCTTACGGCGTCTCGAATCATGTCACGACAGTTTTCTGTGACATTTTCTGTCCCCCATAAGTTGCGGGTCCTGTGCAACCGCACGGTTTGCACAACGCTAAGGCAGGCACAACCTGATTTATCATTATCTACCTATTGGGTAAAAAATAATAATACTGATAATTAAAATGACTATCTGTAAGTAGCGCAGTATCACAGTCGGGGCCGAAGGAAAGGGCGCTGCACATGAGTTCAAAAAGTCAATGGCAGATTGTTTCAAATGATAGGTATTGAGCTGTTATTTAAATAACCATAACCATAACGATAAGTTTTATTGAACCCAAGTATAAAACAACGAAAAGCAAGTACAAGAGAGAGAAAAACAGACAAGCAACAAGGGGATCAAAAGGAATACGACCCTAATGGACCTAGGTCCCGCTAATGGGCCACCTGTAACAAAAAGGCAATTTTTTGGCAGAACAATTGAAACACAAGTATGAGATATAACATAGTAATTCTTAAATATCTCCAGAGACGGCGCATTCTTTACATGGTCCGGAAGACTGTTCCATGCAGTGGGTCCTGAGACAGAGAACGAACAGTCGTCAAACCTCTATAGAAGACTGCCAAACGATACCGCATAATTATACAAATGGTGATTCTACCAATTAATTAATTACTATTTCTTACTAGTACCAGTATTGATATGCCGTAATATATATATATGATATGTTTGATATCGCACTGCCTGTATAATACTTGTCGGTCTTTTTCTTCGAGTCCTTCTCTCTCGTTTTCGGTCATTAATTTCTCTGGCCCTCCAGACTCTGCTGATTGATTCGCTGTGTACGGGATTCTTATTGGCCGGATGAGTTATGGCGTGTCTCCCCATTCAGTCGACCTCCATATGAAGCCATTTGCCAGGGAAGACACGTTCCTCGCAAACCCCCTCAATTGACAGCTTCATGGGCGCTAGGCACCCGTTCAGGTTTATGGGAACCGTAGATAAAACGACTGTTTTGCGAGCTTAGGAGATGCCTGCAGATTTCCAACTAAGTCCTACTTTTTGCATGTATGTATATGTATGTGTGTATGTATGTTTGTATATATGTGTGAAGGACTGTAGGTGTGTATGTTTGTATGTATATTTGGATGTATGTATGTATGTTTGTATGTATGTATGCATATATAAATCTATCTATCTATCTATCTATCTATCTATCTATCTATCTATCTATCTATCTATCTATCTATCTATCTATCTATCTATCTATCTATCTATCTATCTATCTATCTATCTATCTATCTATCTATCTATCTATCTATCTATCTATCTATCTATCTATCTATCTATCTATCTATCTATCTATCTGTCTGTCTATCTATAAATCTATCTATCTATCTGTCTATCTGTCTGTTTGTTTGTTTGTATGTATCTATGTATCTGTCTGTCTTGTCTTTCTATCTATCTATCTATCTATCTATCTATCTATCTATCTATATCTATCTATCTATCTATCTATCTATCTATCTATCTATCTATCTATCTATCCATCCATCCATCCATCCATCCATCCATCCATCCATCCATCCATCCATCCATCCATCCATCCATCCATCCCATCCATCCATCCATCCATCCATCCATCCATCCATCCATCCATCCAACCATCCATCCAGCCATCTATCTATCTATCCATCTATTCAATCAATCATCCATCTATCCATTTTCTGTTTGTCTATCTGTCTATCTGTCTAACTATCTACATCGCGTGTGCGCTAGTCGTGTTAAGCACATCAGCACGAAGTGCTCAGATGAATTTTTAGCGCCTCTGAATAGTTATTCATCGAGAGGCGCTATATAAATCTGTAGATACGACACAGTCTCTAATATGTTTCTATCTATCTATCTATCTATCTATCTATCTATCTATCTATCTATCTATCTATCTATCTATCTATCTATCTATCTATCCATCCATCCATCCATCCATCCATCCATCCATCCATCCATCCATCCATCCATCCATCCATCCATCCATCCATCCATCCATCCATCCATCCATCCATCCATCCATCCATTCATCCATCCATCCAACCATCCATCCATCCATCTATCTATCTATCCATCTATTCAATCAATCATCCATCTATCCATTTTCTGTTTTGTCTATCTGTCTATCTGTCTAACTATCTACATCGCGTGTGCGCTAGTCGTGTTAAGCACATCAGCACGAAGTGCTCAGGATGAATTTTTAGCGCCTCTGAATAGTTATTCATCGAGAGGCGCTATATAAATCTGTAGATACGACACAGTCTCTAATATGTTTCTATCTATCTATCTATCTATCTATCTATCTATCTATCTATCTATCTATCTATCTATCTATCTATCTATCTATCTATCTATCTATCTATCTATCTATCTATCTATCTATCTATCTATCTATCTATCTATCTATCTATCTATCTATCTATCTATCTATCTATCTATCTATCTATCTATCTATCTATCTATCTATCTATCTATCTATCTATCTATCTATCGATCTATCTATCTATCTATCTATCTATCTATCTATCTATCTATCTATCTATCTATCTATCTATCTATCTATCAATCGATCTGAAGATTTATATAGCGTATTTTACGAACCTATCGAATGCATCTTTCTTACCATTCTAACGTCTCGAGAAGGGTGCGTCCCATAAGATCAACTGGAAATGTTGTGCCGTTTCTGTTGGTGAAACTTAGACCTTCTCTCTGCATCATATAGAATGATACCAAGACGCACAGACAATGATGCAAATTATCCTATATATCCACGCACAATGATACATAGCGGGATAGCTATAAGCTTACACATACAATTGTACAGAGATTGGCTACATTAATATGCAATCACATGAATGCGCACAAATAATATACAAACATATACCGACACCTGCGAATACATTTGCAATGGGTTATAAATAAGCAAATGCACATATGCATGTAAATAAGTATGATATATGTGCCCTGTGTAATATGCAGAATCTGGGCGTAGAGGGCGAGTGAGCGAATAAGAGATACAGAGAGACAGAGATAGGAAAAGAAAGAGTGAGCCTGATGATTCTTTTTCTTTTGCACTCTCCTTGGAAACCCTGAGATTTATTTATAGGCAATATCTTTTCATCAAGACAAATGTTCCTCCGACAGTCCATTGCAGAGTCATTCTGCCCATCCTTTTGTCCGTTCTTCTGTACGTCCTTCTGTCCGTCCTTCTGTCCGTCCTTCTGCCCGTCCTTCTATCCGTCCTTCTGTCTGTCCTATTGTCCGTCCTTCTGTCCGTCCTTCTGCCCGTCCTTCTATCCGTCCTTCTGTCTGTCCTATTGTCCGTCCTTCTGTCCGTCCTTCTGCCCGTCCTTCTTTCAGTTTTTCTGCCCGTCCTTCTATCCGTCCTTCTGTCCTTCCTTTTGTCCGTCCTTCTGCTCGTCCTTCTATCCGTCCTTCTGTCTGTCCTATTGTCCGTCCTTCTGTCCGTCCTTCTGCCCGTCCTTCTTTCAGTTTTTCTGCCCGTCCTTCTATCCGTCCTTCTGTCCTTCCTTTTGTCCGTCCTTCTGCTCGTCCTTCTATCCGTCCTTCTGTCTGTCCTATTGTCCGTCCTTCTGTCCGTCCTTCTGCCCGTCCTTCTTTCAGTTTTTCTGCCCGTCCTTCTATCCGTCCTTCTGTCTGTCCTTCTGTCCTTCCTTTTGTCCGTCCTTCTGCTCGTCCTTCTGTCCGTCCTTCTCTTCGTCCTACCCTAGCAGTCTGTTTGTACTTGTGTGTGTGTCGTCTGTCGTCTGCAAATCAACCGTCGGTGGTCGTCTGTTCAATTACTCGACTTACAAAGGCGGGAAATTGCTCCGGAAGTCGCCATTGTTTCGCCAGATGCATTGACGCCGTCGCACCGTCCGCCAGGTGGCGTCCATTGCTCTCGTCGTCCGCCAGGCTTTCAGGACAAACACGTTGCCATGGCATCAAGAGCTTCCGGTCTCATTGTGTGACGACATAGTAACTGTTCGTCATTGTCGGTTTCCATCGGCAAATATCATTGCCTTCAAGTTGTAAAGTGATGTAATGTAAATCTGACTGAGATATAGCGGCCATCGCCTAATGCACTGGGCGTTATGATAGTGGCGCTATAGAAGTCATTGGATTAAATAAGATTGGATTTATTACATTGCAATGCATTAACATTGTATTAGATTAGGCTAGATTATATTGAAGTTTGTCTCTACCGTAAGCATTGGATGCCATCGATGTTTTGCGCTGTCAAATCGAGAGACCCTCTGATGAGTCTGTAGGCTTAGGAGCTATATAAATATGCGATAACAATTACTATCATTCATGGATGTATGCATGTAATGTTTGCATGAAAAATGTACATATGTGTGCATGTATATACATGTATGTATGTTTGTATGAATGCATAATGTACATGATACTATGTATGTATGTATGTATGTATGTATGTATGTATGTATGTATGTATGTATGTATGTATGTATGTATGTATGTATGTATGTATGTATGTATGTATGTATGTATGTATGTATGTATGTATGTATGTATGTATGTATGTATGTATGTATGTATGTATGTATGTATGTATGTATACGTATGCTGCCGTCCAAAGCCAAAACGCAGTAACTCGGAAAAATTTTTTTTCACTTTTTCTCATTTTTGCACTTAAGATGTAACTATCTTCATGTTAAAAAATTGTTGGAGCTGAACTATCACTGGTTTCCGAGATTTTGTGTTGCCAAAACGCAGTAAGTCGGATATTTTTCACTGGATGCCAAGCCAAAACATAGTACTGCGTTATAACCACAGCATTCTGCTGCTCTGACAAATGAATACCAAGCCAAAACGCAGTGCTGCGTTATGGCTTAGTAATAAGTCAGCGTTTAGGCAATCGATTTCCGGTTTAGTTTAGAATTAATGAGCGTGAAACCAGTTAATCAATCCGAATTAATCTGAAGTAAGTTAAATAAAGCGTTTTAATTGTAAAAAGTTTTAAAATGTTAATCGTTAATTATAATTGCATAAAACAAAACAGTCTGTTAGTTAATATTTTATATATTTTTCACGATGCTGTTATCACTGTTACGTGGGTGTGACTAATACACGGAAAGCACAGATGACTACTTAATGTTTAGGTTTTTTCTTTTATATGACGTTTTAAGATATTTTACTCTAATTAGTTGCGTTAATCGAATTGTAGGCATGTTATAGACGCCCTATTTTTCAGTCATCTGCCCAACAATACAGAGACCAATATCTCTTGAACAATTTATAATTTTGGTAGGCTATCCAGGTCACACTCCACATGTATTAGCTTATTATACAATGCGCATTAAGCACCCCTGCTCCAAGAACGAATACACGGATAGGACAGATGGCTATTAAATGTTTAGTTTTTTCTTTTATGTTACGTTTTAAGATATTTTACTCTAAGTAATAGCGTAAATCGAATTGTAGGCATGTTTCAGACGCCCTGCAGACGAACCTTTGGTTTAAATTACCTGTTGTATTGCAAAAACTGTATGAGAGCTTTCGCTAAGAGATTTATGGCATGAAATTTGTTCTCAAGAGCTAATAATTTACATATCTATTGTATAATATTGGTGTAGTTTAGGGAGTTTATTTAGCCTACCTATAAAGTGATCTCTAATGTTACTGTGGAATGTTCAACTGTTCAAATTTATTTATTTTTCATGATGAATTTGCTCAACATTGTTTTTGAAAACATTATATTCTATCTGTAAATAATTGTGTAAAGCAACAGTGAATAACTATTATAATTTACATGACGAAATCTAGTTAAGTGTCCAATGTTCAATTTTTATAGCTTTCAATGTGATTGTTTTTGCTATATAGCTTACTTAAAAAAAATTAATTGCTGTTCAAATTAAAACTGTAGTTCAAGTAGTTCAATTTAAAACAAACAAAGTTAATTGTAACAGCATCAGTTATAAAGTGCAATCCCAGGCTTATTACCACTTCACACTGAATAAAATTGGTAAGCCACAACGCAGTTATGTGTATTGACTAGTTCAATTCGCATGGAAATGCAAAGCCAAAACGCAGTACAAACGATTTTTGAGTATTTATATCGATAATCACGAATATTAATTTTTTTTATTTCAACCATGAAATAACACAAAATTTAATACAATTTATGGTGTAAATAGTTTTGGGATTGAATGGATAAATTTCGAGATTTTTCTAATAAACCTTCAAATCAAGTTTGTGCAAAATATTGGTTTTCCGAGTTACTGCGTTTTGGCTTTTGAGGGCAGTATGTATGTATGTATACGTATGTATGTGTGTATGTATGTATATATTTGTGTATGTGTTTGTATGTAGGCATATATATATGTATGTTTGTGTAAATGCATGAGTATATATGCATGCATGTATGTATGTAAGCATGTAATCATGTATGTATCAGGACATTTTATATAGCGTATTCAGTTACCTCACAAGGCCGCTGCAATACCTGCTTACCAAAATCTTGCACTGCTATTAATCTGTGCAACGTGCTTTTCAGGTTTTCTAGGTTTGAATTTATAGACCTATCGGATCAAGAAAAGAAATTGTTCTGAAGTTCCCACTGTCTAACTGGCAACCCCTTGTGGTCGAAATGGAATACGAAATGTTACAGCCAAGTCATTTCGTTTCATTCATTAGTATGGGTTGACTTCTCGGGCACCCAGACACAGATTTAGTTCTTGTTCAAAAATAAAATATAATACAGTTAACAAATAAATAAATTGATGCATACAAAGGGCAGAAAGAGACCTAAGTCCCGGTTATCAGGATCGCCTATTCTAAAAACCAATTGGTTTGAACGAAGTACGGCTGAACATAATAGTCTTAACCTTCGTAGGCCGAAGCTCTGTATCGAGAAACGGAGGACGAAGTGGGGTAGTTTTCTACCCCAAAGAAATTTGTAATACCTCAGCTCACAGGTAAGATAAAATAACGAATGAAGTGTCGATTCTAATATTGCCAAGGTCAAGGAATCGAACTATCGCATTGGGAATAGTGTGAAAATAGTAACATCCAAGATGGTTGCCAATATGGCTGCCGAAACATAAAAATGTGTATATTTTAGCTCATAGATAAGCGACAATGACAAATGAAGTGTCCATTGTAATATTTTCAAGGTCAAGGAATCGAACTGTCGCATTGGCAATAGTGTGAAAATAGTGCTATCCAAGATGGCGGCCAATATGGCCGTTAAGATTGAAATATGTATAACTGAGCTCATTGGAAGGCTTCGATAACAGATGAAGTATCAAATAATATAATTTTCAGGGTCATGGAATCGAACTATCGCAGTGGCAATAGTGTGGGAATTTCAACTTCCTAGATGGCGGCCAATATGGCCACTATTCCTACACTATTGCCACTGTGGTATTTCGATTCCTTTACCCTGAAAATATAATATTCGACACTTTCTTTGCTATTTTAGCCTACCAATAAGCTGAGATATACATATTGTTTGTTTTGGCGGCCATATTGGACGCCATCTTGGAAAGTGAATTTTCCACAATTAGGCAAGTATTATAACTCAACTCCATGGTAGAATCAACACTTCATTTCTAATTGAAGCATAATTATGAGCTAATATCTTCAATAAATGCATCTTCATTATGAAAAAAAAAGTAGTGACGTCGACGACGAAGTGGGGTAGATTTCTACCCCATGACACTTTGAACTGAAATAAATTTTTCAGACAACATGATATTGTGATGACTTTGGTGTGAGAATATGTCAGGGGTATTAAATTGTAAACACATGGAACGTCAAATTATAACTGCCTACAGTTGCTCCGCAATCAACATCCAAAGACCGCTGGTGTAGAAATCTACCCCACTTCGGCCTACGAAGGTTAAGTATATTAACACAACAGAATGAAAAGAACCAGAACTCTGATCTTCTACCCGGATCTACCCAGCCTCCAAGTCTTGTTTTGTGAAACAATCATTTGCCTGTGTAGCGTCCTACTTATTCAAACTTTTTATGAGAAGTTTGTTGAACCACTTAACTCTTTACCCCAAGAGCGTTGACCTTGTTTTGTTCTAACTAATAACAGTCAAAATAATGCCTCGTAGACATTGCAGTCTCTGGATGGGTCAGTACAGTGCGAGAAATATTGCCGTCTAGCCTACTTGTTTTTCAGAAGACTTTGAACGTTATAAAAAGACGCTATTAAACAGAACAGAAGGATAATTTAACTCTAGAGCGAGTGTGAACAGATCGAGCATGTGATGTTTATACAACTTTTCGACAACAGTGTTATGACAAAGGGGAACTTCGAAAAAGGCAAAGGGGCAAAGACTACTACTAAACGGTATAAACCGGTATATTAGGAGCAAGTAAGAAGAGACAGAACCAGTTATATCAGAGTTCGTGAGAGCAAATATATACCGAGACGTTGGTTTTACAATTTTCTTACTTTCTACTTGAGGTACATTGATTATAAGAGTAAAATTACAAAGCATATTTGCTCCATATTATTTTCGTAATCGTAATTGCGCTACTCTAAAGCTAAGCTCAGGACACGAGCTTATTCACTGGCGCTGCTGCGAGTTAAAGGAGTTGTCCAGAGATGGGAGAGCGAGAGAGAAACACACAGAGAGAGAGAGAGAGAGAGAGAGAGAGAGAGAGAGAGAGAGCCAGACAGACAGACAGACAGACAGAGAGACACAGACAGACACAGACAGACACAGAGACAAAGAGACACAGACACAGAGACACAGACACAGAGAGACACAGAGAGACACAGAGAGACACACAGAGAGGGAGACACACAGACAGACAGAGAGACAGGCAGAGACACAGACAGAGAGACAGACAGAGAAACAGACAGAGAGACAGACAGACAGAGGAAACGTTTTGCTCCACAGTGTGGAACCATGCAAGCAGATTTGCATTTCTATAAATTACATTTCTTACTAAGTTGCTTTCTGCATTTTAGCAAATTATTTACTTCACTATTTTTAACATTTTTCCAATAATTTTCAGGAAGTGAATTGCTTAAGTCTAAGTTAAATAATGAGTGATATCTGGATCCGAAAGATGAAGACGTACTTTCGCATATTGGATTTCGATGCAGATGGCGTTGTAAGTCGGAAAGACTTTGAACGCATGGTAGAGGCATTCATTGCAGTGGAAAAGTTTCCTCCAGGGCAAATAAAGAAAACCCGACAGCATGTCAGTGACGTGAGTATTCTTACTATGGTGTTGTATGCAATCTGTGGAACTCGTCATGCGCTCTATACAAATTTGCGTTTTATTACCTGTTCGAAGCAACATTCAAAAAGAGATTTCGATCAAGTCCTAAAGATCATGGTCGTTGGTTCAGGCTATATCGGCCCAATTTTTGATTCTTACACTGACCCTTTCCTTGTCTTCCCGTCGAGGTTTACATGTACATTCACTTAATCGCATTGTATTCGTTCCATATCAGCAGCAGCCTTATTCAGAAGACATTTTGTATGGACATCAAGTTTGGTTATTTTTCTATGCATATCTTATACAATACGAAACTTAACTGTTCAAATTACAATGTCCCACAAGGCTCTGTATACTGGTCAAGATCCTATTTTCGCTATATACAGCTCTACTGGGGACAGTACTTACTGATAGCTCTCCTGATTATCATTTACAGGCAGGTTATACGAAACTAATCCTATCATTTTGATAGTTCCTCATTTGATCTTGGTCATGAGCTTCTTGCTTCAATTTTCGGCAATATTCAGCTCGTGGACGGCTATCATTAGTTTAGCTGTCGAAAGGATTGGTGGGTTCAACTCTTAGGGCTTCTTCTAACCCATTCAGATAAGTAACTTAACAGATGCTTAGAGGGGGTCAGGAAACGAAAGTATTTCATGAGTTGTTTTGTATACGCAACATATTAGCTTTAGATTTTGAACTGCGTTTGTGTACTTTGATAATCTGTAAATTGTAGACCCAAAGCAGGCCACAGAAAGCGCATGTTGCAACCATGTAGAGCTGTGGCACATACATAATTATAGCGTCTAACTGTAGGCTAGCGGTTCACCAAATATTTGACTGGTATCAAAATCCCCTTTGCATTTGTTAAAAGCAACCGCCTCTTGAAGGTATTCAAGAAGAAGTTAGATCTGTTGAAAGTGTTTGACAACTGACAACTGACAAAACTTTTATTTCCCAGAACAATGCATATAACAGTTCACATAACACATAGTACATTTTTCAGTGCACTGGCTAGGGAATAGGGGAGACCCAAAAGGGGCAGAAGCCCCGCTTAATTTGGACGACAGAGGAGCAGCAGTATGTTATACTTCAATCTTTATTTTTGGTCTATTTCGTTTTGCTAAGGGCAATGCTGGTTTAAAGCCTTGCATCATGTTTTTGTAGCTTTTCACGCTGTATACAAAGGCTGCAGGAACAACAAAAGACGTCTTGCTGACCGAAGATTTGCTAATTAAATCCGTCATGATGCAAAGAGAAGACCCTGCATTTAAGAAGGGTCTCAATGATGCTCTGCTTGTTCTTTTCATTGGAATGGATGTCAATCAGAATGGCTCTTTCAGTTACGATGAGTATCGCAGAATCTATGAAAATCTCGGCTTTGTCGATACCAGTTTCACAAAGGCAGCTTTCGCCACGATCGATACTGACCACGACGGAAGGGTCAGCTTCGAAGAATATCTGGCCGCTGCTTATGACTACATGTGCTCGGATGATGAAAACACGACTGCGATGTTTGGACTTATCGTTTAAGTTCTGCATTCAGATATCCGTGCTTGCTTATTTCATCTTTTTCACGCAACTATGCCTCAGTATATATTATCCTCTTAGTAGTAGGCTAGTAGATTCAGTTTAACGACGCTGTGTCATAGCAAAGATCATTATTGTCGCCCTGCTACTTCATCCAGGCTTTGGACTGGCACTTCAAACTACGAACAGTGGTGGAGTTAATATTCCTCGTCATAATGTGCGAGCTTACTGAATGACAAAATCTGAATGTTGAAAACGGATATGGTAGAATACAGGGAAATACGTAACATCAAGTTATTTTGTAATTTGTAAGTTACTTTAACACTTTTATAGCGCCGGTCAGATGCAAACCAATTCATATACTTGGCTTCGTGTTCTTTCCATATCCGCGAATAAGACTTGTTTTGGAATTTTAGAATGGTCCCGTTACCCATGATAGTGGGTTCGTAATATTGGTAAAGGTCCCGTTAGCCACTGGGGGCCAAAATACGTTCGTAAGCATGTAGTCGGCTCTTGCACCGGCAATGGAAGAATTCCAAGGTCCTTTACACGGGGCCAGAGCATTGCAGGACTTGATGCTTACTCCTTCGCATTTGCTGGTACCAAATAATACTGGTCGGTGACAGGAATACCTATGTGCTATATGGAAACTTACGCGCTATATAAATCACCTTTTTATTATTAAAGGTATTACGCAGTAGTTTTAAATTGGTGCGCTTACGTGTGCTTCAGTCACACCTATTATTTTCATAATTGAGGACCCAGAACAATAATAGTGTACATGGTAGATAAATCATTTATGTACAATACGTATGCATTCCATTTGGCATGAGAGGTGACGTCCTTGAGTTGAGTCCAATTTTCCATGAGATCACGCGGTCATTCCTCGTCTATCGTCAGGTGCGTGGACAGACGCTACAGAAGTCACAGAAACACTGTAGAAGTCATATGCACGCTGTGTCAGTCATGTAAACGCTGTATAAGTCATACAGAAGCTGTGGAAGTCATACAGACGTTGTAGATGTCACACAGATGCTGTCGAAGTCATACAGACGTTCTAGAAGTCATACAGATGCTGCAGAAGTCATTCATACGCTGTATAAGTCAGACAGATGTTGTAGAAGTCGTGCAGACGTTATAGAAGTCATGCATTATGCTGTCGAAGTCATTCAGACGCTGTATATGTCATACAGACGTTGTAGAAGTAATACATATGCTGTCGAAGTCATTAAGACCCTATTTAAGTCATAGTTTTACAGTATTGTAGAAGTCTCGTGCAATTCGTCTCATTCGCCACATGTATAAACTCCTATGACGAACCCCTGTTGGCTAAATCGGTTGTAGTGTACGTCCCATGCGTGTCTGTAAGAGATTGCGTGCGGTTCGCGATTTGTCCCCCGATGGTGGCTTATTTCAGCGATTGAAATCTTGGGCTAGCACCATACGTAGGCCTACCCATTCAAAGGGGCAGCGTTTAAACAAATTAGAAGGGTCAAGGCCATTCAGTTTCTGCATAAAAATTTTTAGATTTACATTTTCATTCATCAAGTACGACTGAATTTGTAATAAAATAATCTCTTAAGGATGTGTCAAACAAAGAGGCCACCTCAGTACATTAAACTGCGTATAAACCAACGCTCAAACTGCTGACTTGAGCAAACATGTTAGCTTGTACTGGTTTTCCTGGTAAGGGAGACCCGTGTAATTTGGACCGTCGTGTAATTTGGACCACCGCTTTATCTGCCTGTTGCGCTCTTACTTACTTATCGGCTTCTTGTTGTTTGGTTCTTTGAGGCAGGCCGCCGTACTTGTTTCGAAGTTTATCGCTGCAGACACAGGTAAGCGTATTAAAATCTAGTTTAAAGGTTTCTGCGCTACATGATCTAATTTTGAGCTTCAAGTTATCTCTTGTTTTAAAATATATTGCGGGTATCAGACAAGCTAGCAGAACCGCAATTTGTTCTACAATTTACGCCGTTTTTGCTGAATGTAAAGTTGTAGTTGCTGCCTTGCAGTATTTATCGGATTTACACATTCTATGGTAGGCTCGACAGTCGTGTAATTTGGACCAATACCAATTGTGTAATATGGACCAGGGTCCAAATTACACGCGAGGTGGTCCAAATTACACGCGTCGTATATTTCAGTGTACAGACTTCGCACTACAGTTGTTTAAGCTGAAATTAAATATATAAAATAGTCAGTTATAATTATTTCATCTCATTAATATTTTCTATTTGACGCCAGAAATACATTTCTTTGAGACTATTGATGTTTTTCTGTTTTATAGAGTCGTTAGTCCTGATGTGACCACGACAACCCAAGCGGCTAGAATTTCGAAGGGAAACACGGCAAATGGACTTCAGCAGATAGCCTATGTCGTCTGCTTTAGAAGCTCTTAGCTATGGGACAGGTCTCAAAGTTGCCGAAAAGATTGCTCGTAATGGGAAGAAAGAATTGTGCTTGGAGACCCCTGGATCAGGAATAAATATTGATGGGCAGACAAGCAGAGTAGGCTCCAACCCAAGAAAACCTGATGACAAGCTAAATTTGATTTTTTCATGTACATAATTATTTGTTTATAGATATTATTGCAATAACTAGATACACAGTTCAAGATCAATTTGTATCTTTATAGGAAGCAAATTTGTAGAGAACTTGAACTGTGTATCTAGTTTTGCAGAAAAAATTAAATTTAGCTTGTCATTTTTTTCTAGGGTCTTACGATGAAAAAGTAGTTACCCCTCGGTATATTAAGCTTATTACGAAGACAAGCGTGGCCAGCAACAGGAAATCAAAACGTGGGCTTAACAAATCAAAAGCATGTGAAATAAAAGCGCTCAACAGCAGTGCAGAGGTGACAATACTACATAGGCCTATCACTGTTTCGTATGTGGTGAAACATATGAAGAGGCGTGGATTCAATGTGAAAAATGTAAACTGTTGGCACACAAAGCGTGTGCAGATCTGTCCCATTCAGAGTAGGCCTACTAGTAGGCCTACTTCTGTGATAACTGCAATGTTATGATGCACAGCAACTGCCGGATGTTGAAGATATTATTGCAATAACTGTATGGAAAGTGCCTCATAAGTCTTATAATAAAGTTTTCTTACTCGAGGGCTTACAAACCATGTTTAACTATAATAGTCCTGTAACAGACATTGTATCCTGCCTGCCCACCGTACAATGCAAAGTAAACGTTGTGTAATTTGAACCATGCGGTCCAAATTACACAAGGCAGCGTGTAATTTGGACCACTTTTGAAAAAATGTTTATTTCGTTTATTTCCAACTTAAATAATATTAAGCAGTAATTTCATGCGTTATTTTGTAGAATTTCACCAGCTGCATGCAATAATTGTGTGCTTAACTTTATTTCTGCTATGTGGCGTTTTTAATAGGCCGTTTTTCTTAGGGGGTCCAAATTACACGGATCTCCCTTATACCTTGACTCCTTGAGTATAGAAAAATGGCGAAAGAGTCAAAACATTTGCATAGGAATCTACCTGTACGACTATCAACTATCATCAGTAAGTAAGTAAGTAGTTTATTCACCACCAAAAAATAAATCAAAATACACGACGCACATTCGCACAAATTATACAAACTGAGTGGTGGGCTACCGGTGAAGTCTCATAGGACTCATCTCGCAGGTCTCATTCGCCCTAAGCGTAATAAATAAATGTGTTTTTGAGCTTATTTAAGAACTAAGTAAGTACGTAAGAATATTCTTTAGTGAGAACCACTAGCAAACGCATAGAACTGTACATGGAAAGCTTAATACATTTAGACAGATGAACTGTACAGGAGACAAATTTATATATACAAAACAAGAAGTGATGAGAGAAGTTATTATATATCAAGGGAAACATGGGTAGGAAGAGTTAGGGTTAGTCGTAGGGAAAACTGTGTAGTGAGTAAATGGTCAGACCTAAGAAAACCTTGTTCATTTGTATAGCATCCTGGCAAGGAAGCATTTCTGGGTCAGGTTGTCAAACCTGGAGAGGTCACGATTATAGACCGAGGACTGCCTTGCTTTATTGTACTCTAATGCCGGTTAAAAGTGTCTGCGCTTAGATAGACATCATATCTCTTGTAATTTCTGGTCGTAGCCTACAACCAGTTCGGAGACTCCGTACTTCGGTCCATAATTTCTTTGATCTTCTAAGTAGACCCTCAAAAGATATACGGCTAGATATTACGTAAGACGAGATATATGTATATGAAGTGGATTTTTACAGGACCATAGCAAAAATTTCGTTAAACTCCGCAGTAAAACCCTTGAATAATACACAATTAAAGAGACAACGGACCTCTAAACTTTGAGTACACTGAAAAGTCTACTTCACAGGCACATGTCTAGTATTCAAATAAGCTCATAAACATCTATAGCCTGCGTAGTGCGTACGTATATCAAGTCAATCAGTCGGAGCGTATGATTCTATACAAACACGAAGTCAAGGGGAATATAAGGGTTTCTCCGCTTCTTCAACATCCTCCATCAGTCTGTCAATTGACCCTCGAAAATTTCTTAAAATTCTCCTAGTGCTTCATTGAGCTCGATCAGTCAGTCCTTCAGCGAAAATCATCGCGGCTCCTGTTCATATTAAACGATGCTATCGACACCCAAACGCCCATCACCAAACACCCTCCAAAAAACCAACCCCAAACCTTCCCAAATTATTCCCGAAACTCTATCCAGTGGTATTCCAGCAGATAGGCCTACGCAAATGCTTATGGTCTCATCTGATCTGCGTCATTGTCGTTTTATATCCTCAAATATCATTGAAATCAAGTCGCAAATTGATGTAATGCAAGTCTGACTGAGACACAGCGACAATGGACTAATCAATCAATCAATCAATCAAACAATCAATTATCATTTCATTGATCCACGACTCCAGTTTTCAGACAGATCATTACAATGTCTAATGCAGGCCTCCTGGACAATATGATAGTGGGGCTATAGAAGTAATTGGATCAGATAAGATTAGAATGGATTAGATTGGTTTTGATTAGATCGATTGAATGGACTAGATTGGATTGGATTGGATTACATCAGTTTCGATCAGATTAGATTAGATTAGGCTTTGTCTGTGGATCTTAAACGTTTCACTGATTACTTGGTTAACATTACAACCTTTGGCCCGATCACCGGTTCTTACTTGTCGGGAACTATAACTCTTCTACTCGTGATTTTACTCGGCCATATTTGTGTAGCCCTATCGCGGATTTTTCTACGAATATGAAGATCGTAGCCGCTTACTTATTTCCTCGTCAAGGCCTGCAGTAAAAAGCAGGCTCTAACCTGTCCGAAAACTGTAACACAACGCGTGAGAAAAGACTACGTGATGTTAAGAGAACATACGGGCTAGAAAGCATTATAATAAGCAGCATATATAAGCTCATTTGAAGGGCACTAACAGTTCATAATATGCGAGGCAAGTGAGAAGAGATAGAAGAAAACACAGTCCTGGGATCGTCAAAACAGGTAAACACTGAGATTAAGGCATCAGAGTTTCTTATTTACCAGTAAAAATATGTATGTATGCCTGTGTGTATCAGATCACTTGTTTAGCGCCTTTTCAGTAACTCACAATGGAGCTCCGACACCGCTACCTACAGTAGGAATCACCGAACAGATGTGTCTAAAGACGAGCGGAAAACGTTTCCTGAACTATTAAAGGTGCAAGGGATCGTATGTATTGTATTGTATTTGAATACTTGTTATAGCGCCCCTTCCAGATTCCTATTCAGAGACGCTCCCGACTACTGCGCGGACGCTGAATCGGAGTTTCACGCCGAAGCGCATGAGCAATTGCGAGTGAAGGACTTGCCCAGGGTCCCTACGCGGCGGCTTTGATGTGGATTCGAACCCGCAACCCTCCAGCTGCAAGGCACCGAACATACCCCTACACCACCGCGCCCCAGTTGTATTGTGTTGTATTGTGTTGTATTTATGTATGCATGTTTGTATATGGCCATTTATATAGTGCCTTACAAGTACCTCACGAATGCGCTAAACGTGGCTACCCAACAGATCTGAACAAATGCGACTTAAGAAATTTCGAAAATGTTCTCTGAACTGCATGCGGTGCAATGCTAATGGAAGACTGTTCCAGTATGAGGGTCCAATGCATGAGAAACCAAGGAGCCATCAAGTCCCCACGAGCTGCAGAGTGCAATGATCGACGACTTGGCTGGCTGAAGACGGGGAACATAGAGCTCCCTGATGTACTCTGGGGCAGCACCGACCATCGATGTTCGTCCCATGAGGATGATCTTCAATGTTATCCTGTCCTCAACCGGGAGCCAGTGCAACGTGTCTCGCATATAGATCGAAATATGCGAGAGGTTTGACACCTTAGCGACGCAAGGACACCGTTGCAGTACTGTAGTCCAGGCGCGTCAGAACAAAGGAGTGGGCAAGAGTCATGGCGGTGTGAAATTATAGATTTCGCCATATGGCTCTAATCTGGCGTAGTTGATAGAAGCAAGACCTACAGAGGGAACTGACATCAATCAATCAATCAATCATCATTTATTGTTAACCTTTGAACAGTGCATTTACAGTTATACAGTTTTTATTGGAAGGGTAACAAGGAGGCCCTGAAGGGATGAGTATCCCGCTAAATTAGGGTCATCTATGTACCAGATATATACATCTAGAGGCAGTTGCGATTGTTATCTAGTTCAAGATATCTCGTGGGCTAACCGCCCTATACCGGTGATTGGTTAGAGAACAGTTTAGATAATAGATAATTATTTTGGTTATCGTAGTTAGCATTATCCATAGGAGCTTAACTAATAACTTAACTAACAACTTAACTAAATAAGATCAGTTTGGTTACTTATTAGGTGGGTGCGTAGCATCTTTTTAAACATATACAGATTGGTTGCTTGGCATATTTCAGTGGGAATCTTATTCCATACGGAGGGACCTATATGCTTGGCTGAGAATTTACGTGAGTTTGAGAGTGCAAGCGCTGGGCGATAGTTGCTCGAGCTCCTGGTGTAGTGGGTGTGAATATCTGACCCACGCTGAAAGTAATCATTAAAGTTAGAGGGCAGGAGTTTATGAGTAAAGCCAATCATAAAAGTACCTATTTGTAAAGTTTTTATTTGATGTAAATTGAGTAAATTGAGTTCCGTGAATAAGTCTTTACTGTATAATTTGTGTAATCTATGGTATGGAGCTTTGGTTATAACCCGTAGTGCTCGTTTCTGGAGTGTGATCAATTTGCTTAATCGTGAGTTGTATGTTGAGGCCCAGACCATCGTACAGTAGGTAAGGTAGGGGTATATCAGTGAGTGATATAATTTTAGACGGATATCAACTGGCAGGAGATGAGAGATACGTGACATTATACCTATGTTCTTTGCTATTTTTGCAGTGATGGACTTTATATGGGCATTCCAAGTCATGTGCTGGTCAATATACACGCTCAGAAACTTTGTTGTCTCTACATGTACTTGTGTGATGGGAACGTCATTAAGTAATAGCCTTAGGGATTCTCTGGGAGGAGCCATTTTTCTATGAGAGCTGAATAGTATAAAGGAGGTTTATCGCAATTTAGTGACAGCATATTAGCGCTCAACCAATCGAATACTAGTGTAAGTTCAGAGTTGATTATTTGCGTCAAGGTGTTATAGGAGCTGTGAGAGCAAAAAATATTTGTGTCGTCTGCAAATAAAATAAAGGAGAGAATGTCAGATACATTGGGTAGGTCGTTAATAAATAGGAGAAATAGTAGGGGGCCTAAGTTCGATCCCTGTGGTACACCATGCTTAACAGTTCTTAGTTCTGAAACGGCACCATTACAAGTAACATATTGGAGTCGATTCTCAAAGTAGCTAGTAAACCAATCTAATTGGACTCCTCTGATTCCATATGTGGATAATTTGTGAAGAAGGATATCGTGATTTACGGTGTCAAATGCTTTTGCCAAATCCAGGAATATACCTATAGAGTATTCATTTTTTTCAAAAGCATTTGCTATTTTATCGTGCATGGTAAGTAAGGGTAACAGAGGGGAATGTCCCGCCCGGAAGCCATGCTGTGAATAAAAAATGATGTTAGACTTTTCGATAAATATGCTAAGCCTGTTATACATAACTTTTTCAAAGAATTTTGAAAAGAAAGGGAGAATAGCTATTGGTCTGTAGTTTATAGGGTTGTCCTTGTCACCTTTCTTATAAATGGGAACGACTTTGGCAATTTTATGGCCTGTGGCACCGTTCCCGTATTTAGAGAGCAGTTTATTATTTCAGCTAGTTGGGTTGCAATAATTGAGATATGTGAATTAGCAATGAGTGGATCTATATCATCGGGCCCTCTGCTGTGCGTACTGTGTATGGTTTTGCTTAAATTGATAATTTCATCAGAAGACGTAGGGATGAGGCCAAAAGAGTTATAGAGTGGTGGATTAAGGTATTTTTAAAAAGAATATCGTGATTTCGGGATTTTTTGTGCTAGAAGACTTGCGATATTAGCGAAATAGTTGTTAAATTCATTAGCCATTTCAGTTGAGTTATCAATTGGAATACCATTAATTTTTAAAATTTCGATTGAAGTGTCCCTCTCCTTTGTTTTTATTATGGAACGGATAAGCGTCCAAGTTTTTTAAGATTGGTACTGTTCTTGTTGAATTCTAATGCATAATAGTTTCTTTCTGCCTGTATTCTTAATGCTTTAAATTTGTTTCTGTAAGTTACAAATTTCGATTTATTGACCAGTGTAGTTTTTTTTATGTATTTCAAATAGAGTTTGGCTTTTCTTTTACTCGACTTAAGCAGACCCTTAGTCATCCATGGCTGCTTAAAACGTGGTCTGTTTTTTCCCAGTATGATTGGGAATGCTCTGTTATATGCGTCTTTGTAGTGCGTTATGAATAGATCATAGGCTCTGTTTACATCTCCATTGGAACATTCTTCCGAAACGGGAGTCCAGTTAATTGCAGATAGGTAGGTATTAAACATTCTCTTTGTTTCCTCGTTAATCAGCCTACGTTCATTGGTTTGATAATTTCTGTATTTTTGGGCATCAAAATTGAAACTTGTGAAAACAGGTAAATGATCCGAAATATCCGAGGTGACAATTTTTGATTCATCAATTTCGGGCCAAGCATTTGTAAAGATGTTGTCGATTAGTGTGGCAGAGTGGGCAGTTATTCGCGTAGGCCTTATTATAGTTGGAAGAAGGTTACGTGAAAGCATATTATTAAAAAAAGAATTAGTTCCAGGGTGGTCTTCTACTCTTAATAAGTCAATGTTAAAATCACCCATGATTATAACGTGTTTTTCTTTAACTGAGATTTTTGACATTAGAAGGTCCAGTTCGATGCAAAACTCTTCAAGGTTTGTGCCAGGGGGCCTGTATATAGCTCCCAATAAACAGGAACCATTCCCAATTGTTAATGGAACTCGAGCAAATATGCATTCGTACGTTTTGGGTTCAGGGCCGAGAGCTGTTATATCGTAATTTTTATAGGTAATATCCTTCTTTATCAGTAGACCTACCCCTCCGCCTCGGCCATTCTGCCTCGCTTTGTGGATAAGTTGGTAGTTTGGTATGTTAATGGTGTCTGTTAGTTCATTGCTAAGCCACGTTTCTGTTAGAGCTAGGACAGACACTGGGATGAGGTTCAGAAGTTCATTAATTTCTGTTATTTTGTTTAAAATGCTTCTGCAATTCAAATGCATTACACTGAACAAAGATGCAGACGTAGGTCTGGCTATCGTGGCAGGAGTGGTGTATGGGCTGTCCAATGATAGATCAGCAAAGAGGTTATTATCTGGGTGTGATTCATTGTTATTAATCAGGAGTCGGTTCCCAAATTCTTCTGGGAAAATATTTAACTTCTTCCCAAGTTCTTATTAATAGCAATATTATGGTAGTTATTTCCCTCACGTATGGTATCATAGAATTCATCATTATTGCTTATATGATTGTATGGAAAGATGTCAGCTAAACATTGGCTACACAACCATAATTCATCATCTGTACATGCAGCTTGATTACAATGTATGTCCTTTCTACTACATGCTACACAATAATTAGTCATAGAGGTGCGATTCACCACACATACCTGATCTACACTATAATAGGTGTCCATTGATGAGCTAATAAGTTCGCACGAGAAAAGCTGTCTCGAAAGCGTTCAACCGTAACAACCCTAACAGCTGCATCGACATCAACATCTGCGCCTAGTCAACACAAAGTAAAGTACTCACAGGTCATTTCCCGGTCTGTGGTTTAAAGTTGGTTATTACTATAGATCCTAAGCGAATAATAGGTAACGTAAGGGAAGTAGACTATAGATTCGTTATCAGATCCACCATACACTGTTAAGTCAAGGGTTCATTGGGATATTGTTCCAGTGTTATATTCCATTGGTTTATCGAAGATGAAGTCAACAGATGGCCATGAGGAGAGTTTGATTGAATGTTCCTCCATAGAAAGGTCTTCATCGAAAAGCACTCCCAGGTCCCGGACTGTGACTGAAGAGCACTTAAATTCTGTATGCATATCGTCTATAGCAAATGACATCGCAAGGAAGTTCTTATTTGACGAAACTGTACGTAAAAGTGTTGCTATAAAAACCAGAAAAAAGAGTATTGTGTAAAATGTATGATGTAATAATTATGTATTCTCATAAGTGTCTTCCTTGTCTAGTCAAGGAGTTGCAAAGGCAGACGGACATAATCCCCTAGACGTAATTCCCCCGGACATAATCCTCAGGCTTGGGCATAATCCTCCTCAGGCTATATATGATATAATCACCCAACCTCAAGCAATTAAGGTTTTTGTTACAAAAATTGGCTAATTACGGTATCAGAGGCACACAACTAGCCTGGTTCAAGAGCTATCTTGATAATCGTCTCCAATGTGTCTCCTGTAATGGGGCTCTTTCAGGCCTTAGAAGAGTAAAATACGGCGTTCCGCAAGGATCAAATCTTGGACCCATACTCTTCCTTATATATATCAATGACCTACCTAATATATCACCTATTCTGTCCTTCATTCTGTTTGCCGACGATACAAATGTCTTTTATTCTCACAAATCTTATCACACTCTTGTGCAGACTATAAATAGTGAGCTTATTTCCATAGCTGAATGGTTCTGTGCTAATAGACTTTCCCTAAATTTGGAGAAAACGAACTATATTCTATTTCGCTCCCATAAAAAAATGTGTCCCCCCAGCGATTCACTGCAAGTGTCCATGAATGGTACTCTCATATCTCAGGTTAATTCCGCCAAATTTCTTGGTGTACACATTGATCAACACCTTACGTGGAATGATCACATTAAAAATATCTCGGCAAAAATTGCAAAAAATGTTGGCATACTAAAACGCGTTTCCTACATACTCCCTTCCTCTATTCGAGCTAAACTGTATTACTCCTTAATATACCCCTACCTCTCGTATTGTAATTTCGTATGGGCATCTACGTACGAATCCAGACTCCATAAACTAGTATTACTCCAAAAGCGTGGTGTCCGGGTAGTAGCTGGAGCTTCGTCAATTGCTCACACAAGTCCTTTATTTCTCGAATTCAATTTATTAAAGTTCCACCAAATAAAGACCTTCCAGACAGGAATTTTTATGTACCGCTTCGCCCATAACCTTTTACCCCCGAATTTTACAGGATACTTTCAGCAAGGAGCTGATATACATTCCCATCTTACTAGGAACTCTAAACAATATCGCGCTATATATGCCCATTCCAACTCACTCAGATTCTCCATAAAATTTACTGGCCCGAGCGTTTGGAACAGCATTCCTCTTACCATTCAACAGGTGCCCAATCTTCAAAGGTTTAGAAAGTTATTTCGTGCCTATTTAGTAGACGACATTACTAACAAATAGCCTCATTACGTACTATAATTCTGTTATTTTTTGTTATGTTAAGTCGCTCTTTTCTGTTTGTTTTATTTTGTTGGTTAAGTCGCCCTTTTCTGTTTGTTTCGTTTAGCATAATGGTTCGATGTTAGATTAATAATTGCTCTACTTGATGAACTCTGTAACTCAGGCTGTTAACCGTCTTGCCACCTTGTTAAGCCCAGATTTAGCAAATAGGTGTCCCTGTTAGCGGGATTTTCATCCCTTAGGGCCTTCCTTGTTACCATCGTGATAAACTGAATTTTTTTTGTAAAATATCTTGTTTGATGGTTACAATAAAGTTTGATTTGATTTGATTTGATTTGATTAAGATGGATGAACCTATACATCATATTATCAAATAACATTCATTAGAATATTTTTTATTCCACTGGAAACGTTTATTATACTAGTTGGCACAAATTTGTCCAAAATCGTTACAAACAACGACAAAGTAACAATTACCTTACGTTAAGAATACACCAAACGTGTCTCGTAGTGCCTATTTTGGACACAACATTTTAAAATATGTCCAAATCCGCGCAATGTTTCCTCGGTGGCTTTTGTTACATCTCGCAGACCATTCGTTCATTGTAAATTTAATTTTATCAATGAACGACAAAAACAAGACTTAATTTAAGATCTAAACAACATTAACAAGTCTTAATGACGATAGCAAGTCTTAAGTTTAGACCTGAATGACATTAACAAGTCTTAAGTCTATTATACCTTAACTTTTACTTACTTATTGGATCGCGTAACATCGGAACAGCACAGATAGAGCTCCAGACTATCTCTTTCTGGGCTAAAAGTAAGAACCTGCATATCAACCATGCCAAGACCCGTGAGATGGTAGTCGTGCGACGCAACATGTCCTCCCTTGCTTCTCAGCCATCAGTCACCGGTGTCAAGAGATCGACGACCATCAAAATCCTCGGCGTAACAATTGGAGAGAAACTGACAGTTACAGAACATGTTGACAATATCCTGAGTTCCTGTTCCTCATCCATGTACGCCCTTAAAACTCTACGAGGGCGAGGTATGCCACCACAGGCCCTACACGAGGTAACTCGAGCAACAACGATGGCGAGACTGATGTACGCGTCCCCGGCGTGGTGGGGGTTCCTGAGTGGAGGAGATCGTGATCGCTTCGAACGCTTCACCAACCGACTTAGGCGAGCTGGGTTTCTGCCGCAGGAGGCCCCGACAGTTGAAAGTTTGGCTAACCGAGCTGACGACGCGCTGTTTAAGGCCATAAAAAGCGAACCTAAACACGTTCTACGTCGAATGTGCCACGAGCGACCGGAGAGCCGATACAATCTGCGACTCAGGCCCCACCCCTTTGCCCTGCCAGCTAAGGATAGCAAGAACTTTTTACCACGCCAGATGTTCAAAGACATTTACTAGCAGCTGTCTGAATCCTCGTTATGCCTCACTCTCAATAATATAATCCAATCTAATTTGCCCCATTAGAACTATACCTATTATAGTGCTGAACAGTGCATTATACAGGCCCAAAGCAATAATAGTACTATAGTCTCTAATACTATAACTGCATAATCATGCATTGATGTTACTTGTTGCGTCTTGACAGCAAGTTATGAAATAAACGAAAATACAATACAATTAACGACATTAACGAGCTGACACAATGAACAAAAACTGGGCAATTAAGGTTTATCAATTAAATGCAAAAACGGGCTAATTGTACAGCGGAGTAGGCCTATTATCTGCGGAGGGTTATGTCTTACGCAAAAATCGGGTGAGGGAATTATGTCCGGGGGATTTTGTCCCGGAGATTATGTCCGGGAATAATGCCCGGGGGAATTATGCCCTTCAACCAGTTGCAATGGAACATAGCAGTTCAACCTTCAGGGTCCAAAAAACTGTGGATCAACCTCTGCGTGGTACGTACATGTACGTGTGGACCTAAGTTTTTCGGAATTCATACAAACGGGCAGCCTTGGTGAAGGATCTCAGCTAAATCAATTCATTTTTAAACAAGCAGGGTCAAGGACGTACGTTCGCTCAGGGCCGATGAGAGGGGGGGTCAGGTGGGGTTGCTGCCCCGGGGCCCGGTTTCATGGCAGGGGCCCCTGGCAGGGGCCCGGAAATGTCTAAAACTTCTTTCAAACTGAAGAAACCTGTGGGTTTTGGCCTAATGCAGTCTAATTGCTTCAATTTAATAGCTAAGTAATGAAGTAAATGAGGTACTAGATGATTAGATCTATTGAATTTCTTTACCAAAATGTAAGCCAATAACGAATGTGATGGTGGAAATGGGACTGAAAAGCTTAGCAGTGTTGTTAACGAAAACGATTTAATAACTGTGAAACTTAACAGTCACAGTTGCGCAGTCAGAGGATTTAGGAGTAAGCACAGTAACAGAAGTTGGTCATCATTCATCAGAATGGTTTTGGACAATCTGCTGATGCAAATAACTGATGCAGATAAATTTAGATTTCTGACTTAATTCTATACTCCACCAGAATCGTATGCGTGGCCAAGAACTTTGCATTTCGGGGTGCGTAATGCAAAGTTCTAGGCCACGTTATAGTTGAATAACTTGAATTTGAAAAACACTGCTTATCAGTGGACCTATTTTGAGATTTACCAGCAGTCAGCCTAGAATTGATCATTCGTTTTCTGGGAGGCATAAAATTTGTACTGGATGTAAATTTCTTAATTGAAATTTGAGTTATTGTCAAAATAAATAATACTTTAACTTACAGATGGATGTAATTTATCACAATAAATAATTGATATCAAATTACCAATATTTGATATTATAATATTATAATTTCATTAAGTTAATAACGAATTAGAAGATGAATTTCAGAATTACCATCAGAAATCTGGAGCTCAATAAAGGAAAGAAAGATTGGTGAAAGTCAGGAATGCAAACGAGAGACAAGCAATCCTTCAAAGCCTTGCATTTTCAATAATTATTTCATCAAAAGCGAATGATGCAGTAAATCAAGCTGACAATATCGTTGCTAGTATGATAGTAGATGTACGTGGAGTTGATCATGGTAGGCTACAGAGCGAGCTGTTGACGTCCATGTAAAGTTGTAGACAATGCAACACAGCAATTGACGTGCACCTTTTGAAATTGGATATCATAATGCGATAAATGTCGTTTAAGAAATCATTTATCACATTCACATAATCACATTTTCATATTAAATTTCAGTAAATTTCTTTATAATTAGAGGCATAGGTGACCTTTTAAACCAGAAATTGATTTTCACATTTACTTTTACTATTATTATTCAGGGCTTTTAAAAGGAATTTTTAGAACTGCATGACCCCTTTAAAAGCCATAGTGAATTATTCGAAATCGGATGACAATGAACATTTTAAAACTAGTTTTAACTGCACAAAAATGCTTCTACATCTGCACAAATTCATTTAGAACTGCCCTTTTTGTGTAGAACTGCACACTAAAAAGCCCTGTTATTATTATTATTACCCTTATTATTATTCGTTAAATGTAGTTTGATAGCGATTTTTCAGGCTTAGGCCTACATAAGACTTTGGCTTAATAATGAAAACGAGGGGCCCTGATGGATGTCTGCACCGGGGCCCGATTTGGCTCTCGACGCCCATGCGTTCGCTATATAAATACGCGTACATTTAAGAACCAGGGTAGGACGGGCTACATTTTTACCAGAATACTCTCTTAACCTTCGGAGGCCGAAGCTCCGTTTCTGGACACGGAGGCCGAAGTGGGGTAGTTTTCTACCCCAAAGAAATATGTAATATCTCAGCTCACAGGTAAGCTACAATGACAAATGAGGTGTCGATTCTAATATATCCAAGGTCAAGGAATCGAAATATCGCATTGTGAATAGTGTGGGAATAGTACTATCCAAGATGGCGGCCAATATGGCCGCCGAAACTCAACAATATGTATATTTAAGCTCATAGATAAGCTATAATAACAAATGAAGTGTCCATTGTAATAGTTTCAAGGTCAAAGAATCGAACTATTGCATTGGCAATAGTGTGGAAATAGTACTATCAAGATGGCGGCCAATATGGCCGCCGAAACTCAAAATGTGTATATCTACGCTCATAGATAAGCTAGAATGACAATTGAAGTGTCCATTGTAATAGTTTCAAGGTCATAGAATCGAACTATCGCATTGGCAATAGTGTGGGACTATCAAGATGGCGGCCAATATGGCCGCCGAAACCAAAATATGTATATCTACGCTCATAGATGCTAGAATGACAAATGAAGTGTCCATTGTGATAGTTCCAAGGTCATGGAATCGAACTATCGCATTGGCAATAGTGTGAGAATAGAACTATCCAAGATGGCGGCCATATGAGCGTAGATATACACATTTTGAGTTTCGGCGGCCATATTGGCCGCCATCTTGGATAGTTCTATTTCCACACTATTGCCAATGCGATAGTTCGATTCCTTGACCTTGGAGCTATCACATTGGACACTTCATTTGTCATTCTAGCTTATCTATGAGCATAGATATACACATTTTGAGTTTCGGCGGCCATATTGGCCGCCATCTTGGATAGTACTATTCCCACACTATTGCCAATGCGATAGTTCGATTCTTTGACCTTGAAACTATTACAATGGACACTTCAATTGTCATTCTAGCTTATCTATGAGCGTAGATATACACATTTTGAGTTTCGGCGGCCATATTGGCCGCCATCTTGGATAGTTCTATTTCCACACTATTGCCAATGCGATAGTTCGTTTCCTTGACCTTGGAACTATTACAATGGACACTTTATTTGTAATTCTAGCTTATCTATGAGCGTAGATATACACATTTTATGTTTCGGCGGCCATATTGGCCGCCATCTTGATAGTACTATTCCCACACTATTGCCAATGCGATAGTTCGATTCTTTGACCTTGAAACTATTACAATGGACACTTCAGTTGTCATTCTAGCTTATCTATGAATGTAGATATACACATTTTGAGTTTCGGCGGCCATATTGGCCGCCATCTTGGATAGTTCTATTCCCACACTATTGCCAATGCGATAGTTCGATTCCTTGACCTTGGAACTATCACAAAGGACACTTCATTTGTCATTATAGCTTATCTATGAGCTTAGATACACACATTTTGAGTAATATCTGCTATAAATACATCTTCATTATGAACGAAAAAATTGTAACGCCGAGGCCGAAGTGGGGTAGATTTCTACCCCATGACACTTTGAACTGAAATAACTTTCTCAGACAACATGACATGATGATCGTTTTGGTGTGGGAATATGTCGGGGGTGTTAACTTGTAAACATGTGGAACGTCAAGTTATGACTACCTACAGTTACTCCGCAATCAACATCCAAACACCGCTGGGGTAGAAATCTACCCCACTTCGGCCTCCGAAGGTTAAGAATGTCTCAAGCACAGAGGCCGCCACAGTACACAGCACTGCGTATAAACCAACACTCAAAATGTTGAACTTGAGCTAGCATAATTTATTAACATCCAGGTGTCTCCTTAGTATAACCTCAATAAGAGTCAATATATAAAAAACAGATCTAACAGTCGAAAACAACACTTACATAAGAGCAATTAAACTAGCATCAAATTCGCTGTATCTCTAAGCGTTCATGTAGATTTTTTTATTAACATCTAGGTGTGTCCTTGGTATTACTTGAATATATATTATATATATACACCGTGACTCCGTGAGGCATAAAAAAGGAAGCCCCTGGAAAAATCGTTATAACTCATTCAATAATTGATCAAAACAAATGCAATTTAGGCAAAAACATCTGTCGTTAAAATCCTAGCAATACTCAAAATGATCGTCTGTATGTAGCAGTTAGAACTCGAAAGAGAGATATTGCATCCGACCGCCTTTTACGCACACGTCCGACGTTTAGCAAATTCCTGATGGTGTCAGTCGGTGTTTCTTCTCCGGGGCGCACGTCAATTCACTTTGTTGAACCGGGGCTAAACATCAACGGCCAATACTACAGAGATGTTTTACTCATGGAAGACCTTCTACCTGAAATTCGATAATTCTCTGAATTTTACATTTTCCAGCAAGATGGTGCTCCAGCGCACAGAGCTCGAGAAATGGTTGCACTTCTGACGAATGAAACTTCTGACTTCATAATTCCTACACTATGGCCCCCTAACAGCCCAGATCTGAATCCCGTAGATTATAAAATATGGAGATGCATGCAGGAAATGGTGTGCAAAACAAGGTCCGTGATGTTGAAGATCTTCGTAAGTGAATCATGAAAGCTTGGAACGATCTTGACCAACGAATTATTGACTCGGCGGTGCGTGAATGGCGCAAGCGACTTCGCGCATGCGTAGAAGCTGAAGGCGGATAGTTTGAGTACAGACTGTAAATTGTTTTACATTGCCTGCTATTTAGCTATAAGTTTCATGAATTTCATTGACATTGTTTGAATATTGTTAAAATAATAACGATTTTGTAGGGGCTTCCTTTTTTATGCCTCACGGTGTATATATTATATATATATATAAAACCAGTGAACACAACACACGTAAGTGCAACTACAAACTTAAATGAAGTTCGCTATTATAGATTTTTTAGAGTTTATTTAAGGACTAGACATAGGGTAAACATGTATGCATTTGAAGACAGTGAACTTTATATGACTTTCATAAAAATGTTCGTATAGGCCTACTTCGCAGTATTACTTGCGAATAACTTATAGGCCTACTCTATGAAAGAACACCGACGTGAAAGACCTAAAGAGTTTCAATATGACATTATTTTCGGTGCTTGAACGTTATGTGTTTCATTCGAAGCCAACCGTGCGCATCAGTCCATGCCTCAACCACTTACGTACACAGGTCCTCAGGCAAAGCCAATAAATGTAATTAAGTAAGTAAGTAAGTAAGTATGGTCTTTAATACACCATTTACAAACGCACAATGGGACAACTGTTATGCAATGATAACGATCAAACATCGAAGTAAAAATATTATTAATAATAATGTGTTAAAAGCTAAATACTAGTGAAAGATAATTAATAATTGTATAGCATCCTGATGATAAATCCCTTCCTAGTAAGAGGGTCAGATTGCGGAATGGTACGATTGTGCGAACGAGGTCTTAGGGAGTTTCGCGGATAGAGGGAGCAATCCGTGTAGGACATGTCCAGGATCCGACAACACCGCGGAGAAGAGAGCTTCGTCTGTTTTAGCACACAACTCTTCAATGATAGGGGTACAAGTAGGTAAATATCTCTGGCGCATAAGTTTTCTAATCAGTACAGTCATGCGTTCTCTTTCCCCCATTGTAAGAGGAAGATTACAGAAGTTGTGCAAGTGTGGTGGAGCGCTTAAATCAAAGCAATCCAAGAGAGAATGGATTCCAAATATTGTAATTGTAGGATTAAACAGGTTATCGTCGCCACTAATCGAACTACATGCAATAATCTTCAATAATTTCACTGGGTAAAATGAATTTAAGTGATAGTTGACTTTCTTTTAATCTGCAGTTAAACATCACTATGTTGGCGACTTGGAAAACTTTGATTCTGACGAATATGTTGCTCATCGTTGCAACTGAAGACAATGCCAATTCAGGTAAGCTTAAGTTTCAACTCTACGTAAGTTATTATAATAATTAATAATTAATTATTGATATCATTCTATGCAATGTAGCGAATTTTTTCACTGATAAAAGTTTCTTTCATTTCAGGAAGTGATTTGGTTACATCTACAAGTGCTCCGTTCAATCGTCAAAATATCAGGAAGAGCGATATTTGGATCCGGAAGATGAGAACGTTGTTCCGTATGATAGATATCGACGGAGATGGAGTTATATGCCGGGCAGATTTTGATCATATGGCAAAGCGATTTGCCCACATGGAAAAATTCAATTCAGCACAAAGGAAGATATTTCGCCAAAGTGGCCGTGACGTAAGGAAATTTACTGTGGTGTCATGTGCAAAGTATAGCATTCATTGTACGTCTTATTAAGTAGATGTTTGAAACACTAATTATTTAAGAATAGATTCTGATCTTTGAAGTATTTTCTTACGTTCTAACCACAGAAGTCGTCTTGAACACGATTGCATCTGCCTAAGTCGCGATTTTCAAGAATCAATAAAAATCGCCTAAAACATCTAAATTTCATTCCCCAAAATGCTGCGAACTTCTCATACGGTCCTCATAATGCAAATGTTGCAGCAGAAGAAAATTGTATGTTAATTGGGTAATGAATAGAATTGAAAGGAAAATTCCTTTATTGCCAACACGCATTGCCATAACGCAACACATTACAGATCCAACCTTATGTAGTCATTTGTGTTAACATTTATGCGAGGTCGTTAACATTTAAATCGTTGTTAGTTCTTTATTTAAGATTTAGGAGACTATATTGAAGCTGCGTTGTTTAATAGATGCCCTTAAAGAGCAGCCACGGAATAATGTTTTCTGGGGTCCGTAGGTTTCAGAGAGAAATGGTGCGGCATATACAGGTAGAACGAACGGCGTACTGAATTGTCTAAGGACTATGTTACAGCCGGTGACGTATGCAAACAGCGCTTAGATAGTTAGAAAGTGACCAATGACGGACTCTCTCTCTCTCTCTCTCTCTCTCTCTCTCTCTCTCTCTCTCTCTCTCTCTCTCTCTCTCTCTCTCTCTCTCTCTCTCTCTCTCTCTCTCTCTCTCTCTCTCTCTCTCTCTCTCTCTCTCTCTCTCTCTCTCTCTCTCTCTCTCTCTCTCTCTCTCTCTATCTCTCTCTCTCTCACACACAAAAACACACAAACACACACACACACACACAACCGAAAAAATTTAAGTCCAGAATTCACCGATTACATCATACCTTAGTTTGCTGGATCACATTGCATGCAGAATATGGAGCGACAATGGGCAGTGAACGCGCGAAGCACGCAGTTGCCTCACCATCCAGCATCCTTCGTAGATGACAAAGACGCCGCGCATTGATATCCTTCGAGACACGAGTTCTTTGCAGGTCTTTGCATTCATTCTTGGCTGACAGATTGGTCGTAGAATAACTACAAGCGTTAGGTGTGTCTTTGTTGCTTTTTTCCCCCTGCTGTTTTAAAGATTCATATCAAATCATGTGTTTTTGTAGCTTTTTTCGCTTTACACCAAGGCAGCACAAAAAGAAGCAACAGGAACAGAAGCAGCAGCAACAGAACCAGCACGAACAACAACAGCACGAACAACAGCAGCACGAACAGAACTAACACGAACAGAACCAGCAAGAACAACAGCAACACGAACAACAACAACAGCACGAACAGAACCAGCACGAACAGAACCAGCACGAACAGAACCAGCACGAACAGAACCATCACGAACAGAACCAGCACGAACAGAACCATCACGAACAGAACCAGCACGTACAGAACCAGCACGAACAGAACCATCACGAACAGAACCAGCACGAACAGAACCAGCACGAACAAAAGCAGCAGGAATAGAGGCAGCAAAAGAGGCAGGAAGAATAGAAGATGACAATGATGACGATGACGATGACGATGATGACGATGACGACGAAGACGATGACGACGATGATGACGTTCTGATGACCGAAGGTCTGTTGATTGAATCTATCAGTAAGTACATTGATGACCCTTCGTTTAAGAAGACCCACGATGATGCCTTGCTTTCTCTCTTCACTCTTATGAAGGTCAGTCAGGAAGGCTATTTCAATTACAACGAGTATCGCAGAGTGTATGCAAGTCTTGGCTTTGTTAATACGGACTACACAGCGGCAGCTTTCTCCGCGGTCGATGCGGATCAAGACGGAAGGGTTAGCTCTGCAGAGTACCTGAACGCAACTAATTACTACATGTACTCGGATGATGAAAACTCGACGGCAATGTTCGGGCTTCTCGTTTAAGTTCTTCATCCAGATGCACCAGACAGAACTGTGTTTCCTTCGATTTTCTGTTCAGAAAAATCTGCGTACTTAATAACACCCAAACTTGAAAACTGAAAACTGTCGTGCCGAAAAATTAAAGACAAAACGCTCTATCTACGTGAATAACTTTGTCTGATGTACCTCGAACGCAATGTACATTAGGGTGGAGTGAAAATGGCAAAAAAAAATTTTTTCTGAATTTCAATTAGCTAGATATGTCAAAAGGTGCCAATAGATCAATAGAACACTGTGTAAAAATTACAAGATTTTTGATTAATGTTTTGATCGCCCTTCGCAACTTTTTATTTTGCAATACTAAGCGACATCAGAACGATATAGGTAGATTAGTGTCTACACTCTACACAGAGTCTACAGTCTACACTCTACAGTCTACACTCTACACAAGTCTACAGTCTACACTACAGTCTACACTCTAGTCTACACTAGAGTCCACACTCCGAGTCCACAGTCTAGGTAAGGTAGTCAACTAGTCAATAGTCATCTTAATGCAATCAGATGCCTTGATTATTACAGTATCTTTGATTTCAAAGTCACAAACAGTTACAAGGTGAAGTGAGAGAAGTCACGTTTTGACTCGAACGTCGGCATTAGCTGTCGAGAAGCGACGCGTGCATGGATGAAGCCTTCTCGCGATTTCTGCCCACAAACAGCTATCGCCGCCTCGGTCACCAGCTTCACGTGTCTTTCCACAGCCTGCGTGTGGCTGGGGAATTTTGGGAAGGTGACTGTTGGAGTCACCTCCGTCGTGATGAGATCCCTGAGCTCAGTGTCTGTCATTGCCTTGATTACGGGAGGCTCCGAGATAGGGCAGACTGCCCAGTCGATCATTCGAAGTATTCCACGGCGTTGAAGTTGAGTTTTGCGGGAACCTTGAACCTCCGTATTTGTCCATTGGGATGTGCTTCAGCTCTGGCCTTCATCACTCGTCGCAGACCCAGCTCACGTATGTGTGGTCGATGGTCCGTCATCATGGCTAAGAGGAGATTCTCCGGGTGAGCGAAGTATGCGTTGCGATGAATGACGGGGTCGACGATCTTCTTGTGCTTAGAGCTGAGGTATCGTGACTTGACGAGCATCTGGTGAAGGTGCCTAGCTCCATCTTTGCATGACGACTGGGCTTTTATGGCGAACCACGTTGGAGCATATACGCGAATGATGAACGTCACCACCGTTTTCAGATTCTGTGACGGTTCCATGTCGCTGACATATAATCGGAGGATTCTATTGGCTGTCGTTAGCCATCGTGAGTGATTCAGGCAACCAGGGTTTCGCATTGCCAGATCGACGCTACATTCACCTTTGCTGATACTATTGCACATTTCCAATAGATAGCGCTGATCTGTGCTCAACTCCTTCGGGTCCACACTGGACAGTTGCTCGGTCAGTTGTACTGGTGCAAATGAAGAGACAGGCTGTTCCCTACACGTCACTAGCCGCTTTCCAATAGCTCCAGAGAATCCGCGCGAGCCTGTAGTCACGCCGTCGAGTGCCTGAAATAGATGGCGCAGGGGCAGCTCATTGGCATGGAGCAGACATACCAGCCACTGCAGAGGATGCTGGAAGGTTTCTTCCAGTCGCCGGATAACGCCCGCTATGTGTCCCGTGTTCACGTTTGTGCCGTCACACCCTACAACTTTAATGTTCTCTGTCTTCGCATTCCGCTCTTTCAAACTAGCGACTAATGACTCAGCTATGTCTTTGCTGGAGCCTGATGGCGCAGTCGTGTGGCTGAAGTATGAAGAACCCGGCTCTGCGATGATGCTTATGTGTTCTTCCGTGAGGGTTTTTCTGTGGTACTTGTTGTCGTCGCCGAGAACTTGTGTCAAAGTTCGATCCTTGTGGCCATCAAAGAATACTCCCTCCATGCCAGTGTGAGTGTGGTCGAACTGGTCAATGTAGTCATCATTCTGCTGAAGTTCCTTACGAGTTTTGCTGCGTTCTCGGTGGATCTTGCTTCGATCGATTACTTTAGATCGGTCGATCGGCGACACGAGACCAAGATCATGCAGAACTGATGTTGCTAATACAGCAGCCGATCTATCCGAGACTCCGGTTCGATCGCAAGCTTTATTTCTTGTAGCGCAATCGTTTTACTTTCTAAATAATACTTTTATTATGCTATTGGATGGTTCTGTTAAACTGTGTCACATATGTAAATCAAACCTACCTTTAGCATCGTCGAAATGCTTCATTTAAATGCCCACTTAAATGGTTACAATGCCAATTATTTCAATTGGGCGAAGGGCGATCAAGCAGTTGTCAGAAAATAATATCATTTGGCAGGATTGTTACTATGGACATTTGGCACATTTTTAATAGTCTAGCTTATAAAAAGGAAAGAATTTTTTTTCTCACTCCACCCTAATGTACATCTCTAATAAAAAATTTAGCACCCATAATTGTGTAGCCTCTCACTGACCTCAAATCACATAACAAATATGCATACCTCAAAGCAAACCGAGATGACTACAAGTTTCTTGCAAAGATGAGATAAATTGCTTGGAAGAATTCTGATTTGAAAATATGGCATGTGAACCTTCAGTGACTCTGTCCGCAACACAACTAAGATTCAATGTTTTTCCAGAATGGACACAGAGGAGGAGCTCATTTCCTTGTCTTAGGCCATTAGCAGGTAACAGACGATTCCCCAGATCGTTGATACGCATGGGGCACTGGGGCAGGACTTGCCCTATTATGTCCCAGTTTACGTCTCTACCGAATTATACTCGCTTAGGGTTGATACACGAAGTCGAACACGCACCCGCATGACTCTTCTAGTTTTCTGTGCAGGGTTTTGCTTATTCCAGTTCTTAATAGCAGTTAACATCATAAAGCCTCAAGAAAAGAGTGCCCTGATTAGTTCGCTCTTCAAGCGGCGCTTTAGTAAATTTTCAATTATATTTACAATCACTTGATTAACGCGCATATGAAGTAGTTTGCGATGCTGCATAACTTGTGGTCATAATTAAAATTGCAACTGGACTTGTTTAAAATATTAATATCGTCCCTCGAAATGCATTGTTTTTGTGCCATTGTGTTCTGTTCCCTGTGACAAATCAGATGAGTTGTCCGGATGATAAAATCTACTTGTTTTCAGACACATCTATATTCAGTGCATGATAGGATTGACTGGTCAGTGGTCACACGTCATTCTAAATGACTTCATGAAACATGACAGGCGGCCATAGGATTTAAAGGAGGGCAAAATACTGGCATTATACAATCAAAAAGTGGATGTGATGCAATGTGGGAATCAAAGTTCGACCGTACGTTACAGCAGAAAATAGCGTACGCGTACGGTACGTAATTTACTAAAAATAATAGCGTACGCGTACGGTACGTTCGTATTCCGTACGTATGAGCAGCCTTTAATATTAGTTGCTTCTCGTGACGTCACATTTTGTCTCCTCATTTTCTCGTCGTTTTTTCTCGTCGTTATTACGTCACTTTACAGTTCTTATTTGTAGTTCCGTTTCAGCGAAGAGGTAAATTATTATTTTGTTTTTATTTTGTATAATTTTCCATTCTTTAATTTGTAATTTTGTTATTCCTTGTTAATTCTATAATAAAAAATATAAAAATTAGCGTACGCTATTTATTAATTTAGCCAAAAAATAGCGTACGCGTACGGTACGCATTTCAGCAGAAAAAATAGCGTACGTTCCGTACGTACGGTCGAACTTTGGTGGGAATAACAGAGGATTCAAACTGTTGGAGATTGGACTAAAGGAGCATGAAAAGGTGATCGAGAGGCGTGTTAGAGAGCGGGTCGAGCTACATGTTTGGTTTCAGACCGAGGAGAGGTACAATGGTTGCGGTGTTCATACTGAGACAGGTGCATTAGACGATATTGGAAGGAAATAGCAAGAGATAGAGACCTACAGTCAATATCATAAAGCCACAAACAAAGAGCTCCCTGATTAGTCTGTTCTCAGGCGGCGCATTAATAAATTTCCAATAAATTAATGCGATTTACTTAAAGCACATAGGAAGTTGACTACGATGCAACATAACTTGTGATTATTATTATTATTATTATTATTATAGTTGCAGTTGCATATCCGCTGAGAATACTACTATCGCCTTTCGAAATGCTTGTTTGGCGCCAAATTGTGTTCTCTTGCCTGGGAAAAAATCTACTTATCATCGGACACATCCATCCAAATTAAAAAGCTACTCATCATTGAATAAACACAATATACATAAATTATGATGACAGAATACTAGATATTAGTGTTTTATTACGATAATATAGTAATAAAAGAACTAATATCTAGACCAAGCAAGATGGATGTGAAAGATATCATCTATCATATCTATATTGCTTGCTGTTTTCACAAAGCTTCGAGTCAGGCCTATGCTACGAGAAGCGCTTTATAAATGATAAAATACAGAACAATCAACGGATCTTTAATCACTCTACATCGCTACACCCAATAACTCCTCTCTGTCACATATTGATCGTAATCGTAATCGTAATCTCCAAACTTCTAAAGCGCCACTAGAAAGCCAAGGGCAGGGCACCAGCAGTTATTAGATTGAACCAAAAATAATTCACTGGCTGCAAAATATTTTAAGTTTAATCGAGACCGCAGTCAGTTTGATGACACGTCATTCCATCCAAGCAACCATCTTCCAAAGTTTTCGTCGTCAACGAAATCCTACTCAGCAGCTCCTCTACCGCCTTCCTCTTGTCTCTCTGGCAACCGGACTCGAAACTTCACTTGGCATCTCTGATATGACGAAGCGTTTGTAAACAAACTGGTGCCCTGCGGCTAGCCTGAGAGTAGCGCTATAGAAATTTGGAATTTACGATTGTCATATGTATTTTTCTTTCACACCTAAGTTATACATAATTATGGCCATAGTATTGCTAATGACCACTTTATCTTATAGAAAACCGACGATAAGGTTCCAATTAATAATAAAATATTGAAAATTATCCCGTTATCTGATAGAAAGCCGACGCTACGGTTCCAATTGTTATTTAATAAAACAAAATTAAAACAGTACATGACACAGTTTGTGTTATAGTGACGAAGATAAGCGTAACAATACATCCGCAGGTTTCCTAATAAAGCACAAAATTTTTAATTGAAGACAATAAATCAATATTATAATGAAAGAGACTGAGGCAGGTGGGTGCTGCGAAGGAAAGGCGTGCGTTTTGAGTTCATTGACCAGAGCAAGGAATAATAATGATAATAATAATAATAATAATAATAATAATAATAATAATAATAATAATAATAATAATAATAATAATAATAATAATAATAATAATAATAATAATAATTAATAATAATAATAATAATAATAACAATAACAACAACAATGATAATAATAATGATGATGATGATGATGATGATGATGATGATGATGATGATGATGATGATGATGATGATGATGATGATGATGATGATGATGATGATGATGATGATGATGTTGCTGCTGCTTCATGATGATGATGATGATGAGAATAATAATTATTATTATTATCAAAATATTTGGCTTTGTCATCAGCGACAAAAGTGATTGTACCTCGAAATCCTATGGCTTAACAGCGTTTTGAGTTCATTGACCAGAGCAAGGAATAATAATAATAATAATAATAATAATAATAATAATAAAGGCCTAATAATAATAATAATAATAATAATAATAATAATAATAATAATAATAATTATTAATAATAATAATAATAATAATAATAATAATAAATAATTAATAATAATAACAATAATAACAACAACAATAATAAATAATGATGGTGGCGATGATGATGATGATGATGATGATGATGAAGATGATGATGATGATGATGATGATGCTGCTGCTGCTGATGATGATGATGATGATGATGAGAATAATAATTATTATTATTATCAAAATATTTGGCTTTGTCATCAGCGACAAAAGTGATTGTACCTCGAAATCCTATGGCTTAACAGCGTTTTGAGTTCATTGACCAGAGCAAGGAATAATAATAATAATAATAATAATATAATAATAATGACGTTATTTGGCGGGCTTGCCCGAGCCAGAGGAGTTCTAACCGTTCCAGACTTTTATCATTTTAATTAATATTGAAGTCCCTGAAGGATCATGTTTACCTCGGGGCAAAAAAAAAAAATAAAATAATAATAATAATAATAATAAGAATGCTATCAAGGGGGTAAAGTGTAATTGTAGTAAAACACCCTGAAAAGTGTAATTTCTTACTATTAATATAATATAGTCAATAATATATTAAAGTGATAGCAGAGAGCCAAAAACAATTGCTTTATATATGTCACAAAAACAACATAAATTATTTGTTCAAATATATTTATTTTGAATAACATAACAAAACGAAATTACACTTTTCAATTTTAATTTATTATTATTTATTACACATTAAAAGTTTATTTCATTATAAGTGGTTATTTCTAAATACTAAATAATAATTGGTGAAATTTTCAACCATAGACACAAATTACATACGATACCCGATCGTTAATATATTGTCCAAAGCTCTTCATTGGTCGACAGAGAAGCCATATACCGAGTCCTAAGTACAACGCAACAGTGCTACTATTTTTTAAGATACGTCAAATGAAAGGTGTCCTCTTATTATTACACCATACAAAATATTACGCTTTAAGTGGAAATTTTCCCCATGCATTTTACACTTTACCCCTGTTACATGCTTATAATAATAATAATAATAATAATAATAATAATAATAATAACAACGGAAGATCCACAAGAAACCTTCTTCCTTTTTCAAAAGATCTCTGTTACTGTCCAGCGATTCAACGCTGTCGCATGCCTTGGTACAATGGGGCCCTAGAACTCTGATCTTAGAGGAACAATAACTGTTTTATAATAATAATAATAATAATAATAATAATAATAATAATAATAATAATAATAAAAATAATAATAATAATAATAATAATAATAATAATAATAATAATAATAATAATAATAATAATAATCAAATAAATAATTAATAATAATAATAATAATAATAACAATAATAACAACAATAATAAATAATGATGGTGATGATGATGATGATGATGATGATGATGATGATGATGATGATGATGATGATGATGATGATGATGATGATGATGATGATGATGATGATGATGATGATGATGATGATGATGATGATGATGATGATGATGATGATGATGATGATGATGATGATGATGCTGCTGCTGATGATGATGATGATAATAATAATTATTATTATTATCAAAATATTTGACTTTGTCATCAGCGACAAAAGTGATTGTACCTCGAAATCCTATGGCTTAACAGCGTTGGATACAGATGGAAAGGAACTGGAAAAGGAAATTTATTCCACGTGACTATCCCGATATTATCGTAATATTGGCATTATTCTCTTCTTTGATCCTGAATCACAACCTTTGAGGGTGAGATATCGAGATAAAGGCATATAAAGTTATTTATCGCAGAAATAATAATAATAATAATAATAATAATAATAATAATAATAATAATAATAATAATAATAATAATGATAATAATAATAATAATAATAATAATAATAATAATAATAATAATAATAATAATAATAATAATAATATTAATATAATAATATTAATATTAATATTAATATTAATATTAATATATAATAATAATAATAATAATAATAACAATAATAGTAAGTTGAGATAGAATCTTTATCTTACTAGGTATTAATCATTATTTTAATATCGCCGATGTTATTTTCACTGTTGTTGTTTGAATTTATTTAATAAAAGCAATTTTGCCATAGAGTTTTTTACATTCATCGATTGCTCGATGCAATAAATTCTATATAGTCGTATTCAGCCAATATTAATAAAATAGATAGCACACTGTTGATTTGAATAGATAAGGATTCATGAGTCAGTGAACTGCTCTACTGTATTACAGGTTACTCTAGGCACCTAGGCGCTACAGAAGTAGACTGAGTTGTGATGGAAATACGAGAAGTTAGGGCGTGCTGTTTGGTAGGCAAACAATATTGTCAATATTTGGAATAGGCTATAAAGAACTATAGAGAACTTCAGTCTGGATTATCAGGAGAATAGCTCAAGTATCTCGGGTTGATACCGAGAATCGCATGATATTTATATGATATCAAGAAATGCGTTTTGCTCAGTGCTTCCCAATGTCTTTTTGATGCGAAACAATTCTGATCTGACATGCTTTTTGACGAAATCCCGAAGTAAACAAAACATTCTGATATACGTAGCCTATAGCTAATGCGAAACAGATCAATAACAGATAGGTTTAGTTAATAAGACAATAATATTATGAATAACTGATTCTTTTTTTATAAAAGCAGCTTTTAAACAAAATGATTCACGTGAAGAAATGAAGGTTTTACCAAGTTCCTTGAAATGCGATGCAATGCGTTGGAAACGCTGGTCTAATTGGTGCATTGGCAACCACGCCTTTTCGCCAGGGTAGGCCTACGCCTCGAAAGAGCGTACAAAATGCAGCCCTCAAGATAATAGCACTGGGTAGTGCTTCTAGTAAGTTCGTAGGAAAGCCACGCCATTCAATGAACCCAGCCCACTGGCTATGATTGGCAGCATCACTTTGGATAGAGATCCATGTTTGCATTTTAAAAATAAAGACCAATCAGAAACCATCACGTGACTCTGAGCATATCGAAACAATATAAATAAAAGGACGCGATAGGAGGAGAGAGAACAGACAACTTAGTCATTGCGCTCGATCAGACGTTACAGACATTGATTTTGATACACTGAGGTATGACTCGCCGACGCTAACGTTCTCGTTCTGCATAATGCAGTTCAAGTATTCTATTGAGTAAAATTACCATGTTAAAACAGACTTTCTTCTCGGAAAGATACTGAAAGTCAAAGTAGCCTACACAAGTTATCCGAAAAATAATAGATTCCAAATGTTGCCATTGTAAAATTACAAAAACTCCCATGGTCGCTCATAAATCATAGATATTTTCCCTGTTTCATATGAATTGAAGTGATATTTGAATTTATATTTTATAGATATTCATCGATATGTGGCCGACATGGAACAGTTTGTTTCTGAGTCATTTGTTGCTCATTGCAGCAATTGAATACATCGATTTGCCCAAAGCAGGTGAGTCCAAGTTTGATCTCAAGGAGTAATAATTGCAGTAAGTCATGAATTACTTACAACGACATCGTCGTCTTTCTTGTAGCAAAGTTTTTCAACTAGTTCAAACATTATTTACATTCCAGCATGTGATTCAGTTGAAACTACAAGTGCTCAGTTCAGTCTGGGAAATCCCGGGTTGAGTAACCTCTATAACCGGAAAATGAAAACGTACTTCCGGAGATTAGATTTCAACGAAGATGGCGTCATAAGTGGGGAAGATTTTGACGGCATGGCAGTGAAATTTGCTGACTTGGAAAACTTCGATCCAGTAAAAAAGGATATTGCCCGAAAAACCTTCAAGGAAGTGAGTGTTTTTTTACTCTTGTGTCACATGCATTCCATAGAATTTCTGTATGTCTTGTATAAAAATTGTTTTATTGTGTGCAGTAATATTGAACAATATTTTCTAATAATTATATACTGTAGGCCTATTCTTTTTAACACTTACTGATAATTTCAGTAGCTGGTTTTATAACATTACTGTAAAACTATTTAGTATGTTTAAAGTATTTGTTACAACAAATACATGAAATTTGTGGGCTGAACGGTCTTAGCCAAAGCATGCAGAGACCTTTCTTTCATCGGCCGCCAAAATGTGAACCGTCGAAGGTGGAGTAGGACAACATGAGGTTGTCGCTGAAACACCGATTTTCCGAGTAACAAACTGTTGTGGTTGACCGAAGAGACCAGGTACCAGACGAGGTCCTCCCGGATGCAACCGGATTTTGAGTGCTGAGCGATGAACGATTAGTCGCATAGTGGTGGTCGAGATTGATGTCGACACGCCCTTCTTCAAAGCAGGTCCTCATATAGTTTGTTTCGTTCATACTGAGGTATCTATGTGGCTTGTTCCGTTCTGTTAATGAGACTTGAAAAACGTAAAGGGGCCCAGTCCAAACATTCGAAAATCTTAACGCGCATAGTACACCCACGGAATTTGTGAGTTTTAATTTGTGAGATTTAATTAGCGCCTCTGCTGGCTTTGCTCTCTGCCGGCGATATATATATATATATATATATATATATATATTCATTTGTTACGAAGAATTACATGTATATATTAGACTGGTCCAAACTTACATGGGGAAATATATTTTTTCAAAATATGCTGCTCCACAAGGCTGCCCCTGTTACACTTGACTAGAAGACTCTGTGTTGAACAAATTGAAGAGATCTGAGCATGTTTAGAGGTCGCTAGGTTTTGACACTTTTTGTAGAAATTGCAAAATTGCGCATCTGACGCGTTAATAGCTTCATTATGAATTAAAATAAGCACCCATGAACACCAATCACCATCTTTCTAAATCATGATCAATATGCCAACTGTATTTAAGTAAATAAAAGAATAAGAAGCTTATTTACAAATAAAACACTTATTTCAAGTTCTTCCTGATAGATAAACGGTTGTTGGCTTATAACTAATTATTTTAAATTTTGCATGCCACCTTTTCATCACAATTCGTTTCATATCCTACAATTGTATTGTTCAATATTGCTCTGTATGCTGCTAATTTAGCGTGATTCGAGTACTTTTTTCGTCTGTGAAGCCGGCCTTGAATATGAAATAAGCTTACAGCACATGCTTTTTCACTTTCTGCAATAAAAGCTCGTACGTTACAAAACGGCAGCTATGGTGAAACTGGCATCAACAAGGAGTTCCTCACAATGTTGTCTGTTAGGGATGCCTGACAAACACTTTCTTGGGTCTGGACTCCCAAAAATTGGGCAATCCTGAGGAATTTCATATTTCATTACCAGAATAGACTATAGCATTTGGTGAGGCCACGAAAGCAACAATAGTCGCTGCGTTGGTAATTCTGGAGGAGGCTAGAATCCCCGCACAGTGTGTGGATTCGGGTGTTCGCAAACTGTGGAAGTTGTATGAACACAAATTTGTTCTGATTCAAGGCGTTACAGATTGAGTTCGATTTAATTAACTCTTTCAGTCATCATCTCCGCTATTTCTTCGAAGCGTGTCACTGAAGACATCGACGCTGCTCTGGTAATACAATCTTATTTATCCACCTAATCCGCTATCCATATAACGTCTGGACAGTAAATCCTTCGACCACCAGACTCCACTGGAAGAGTATGTAACAAAAAGATCTTTAAAACTGCTTGATCTTTTTACCATCCAGGGTCAAGAACAACCCACAGCCTTCCTATCAAAGTCCTTTACTCCCTGACCACTGGACCCTACTTCCCAGTCGATGAAGGTAAATGTCAAGCTGTTGATGGTCGTCAATGACTGCGCAGAACGTGGAGTGGCTCTGATCCATTCTTACAATCATATACATGTACTAAGGATGAGTCACAGAAACAATACTTGCTGCAACTTGTCTCCAGTCATCGGACAAAATTTTCTGTTCCAACAAAGGCAAAATGAAATAATAGTAGGTTGCGGGTTTCCAGCACTTCAATGACGGGATTTATGCAGACTGGATTACTTCTTTAATTATCCAAAATTATATTTTATTACAAACGTAATGCATCCTGACTAAGCAGTAACACTGCAGTATATATTTCTAAATTGGGCTGTTTATTTTTCAAAATAATAACTGACTAGGAAATAATTTATAACCGATTTGAAAAAAAATCAAAATTATACATGTTTTTGACAAGTTCATACTATGTAGCAAAAAGTCGAAAAACATAGCGACCTCTAAATATAATCAAATCTTTCCAAAATTTTGCATACAGACTCATGTTTTCATGTGTAACAAGGGCAGCCTTGTGGAGCAATGTATTTCCAACTTTTAATTTTGTGGACCAGTCTAGTATATATAGCGCCTCCTCTAGGTAACTATACTCAGGCGCGATCCCGACCCAACCCCAGCTGAAATGTCCAATGCCAATAATTTTACAATTAAGCTGCAAGATAAAAAAAATCTATCATATGTGAGGTCCAGCTTCCATCATTCAGACAACAACTGACTTCAACGTTGTGGGTTTTTTTGACTAAGCAGAATATTCTTCAGACAGCAAATACAACGCACAAGCTGCTGTGTGGTACACATACAAGTAACTATTATCTAGTGTCCGTGACTTGGGTGTCACCCTAGATAGCTCTCACCTTCACTGAACACATATCCAAGCTAATCCGCTCTTCTTACTTCCAACTTAGGCGTCTCATGGCTATTCGTAGATCTGTTTCATCCTCTACCTTCAGCTCAATTGTCCATGCTTTTGTATGTTCTCGAATTGACTATTGCAATTCTCTCTGTGTTAGTTTCCCCTAGTTTCGTCTATCTGCTCTTCAGTCCGTACTGAATGCTGCTGCCAGACTTATGGCTAGCCTTCCTAGATTCTCTCATCTCTAAATTAATGGCTGAACAACTTCATTGGCTATCTCTCTGCGCGCATCCAATTAAAGTTCTCATTCTCGTGCTCATATCTCAACTGGGTCTTGATCCAAAATATATTTGTCACCAAATTCTCCGCCGCCTCTCTGCCACGTCATTGCGTCCTCTCAGATCGTCTGACCGACTTGACCTTTTCGTTCCCCGTGTTAGGACCACACTTGCTCAATCCAGATCCTTTGCCTGCATAGGTCCCTGTCTTTGGAATGGACATCATCCTTCTCTATGCTCTACAATCCTCTCTGGTGGCATCTCTAGTTCTTACTCTAACCGTTAAACCTTCCTTTTCTCTCGGAGTTCCTCGCACAGGGGGCGCTTCTGAAAGGTTTATGCTATGAGAAGCGCTTTGTAAATGATCCAAAATTCCAAATAATACAATATTACACAAACAAAATAATTACGCGCACAACTATAACGCACAGTGGTCATCTGTTTGCTGGCGGTACACCAAGATATAGCTTACTAAAAACGAGATATAATGTGAGTAGTAACTTTTATAGAGCCTCTCACAGCAGTGGCCACTCAACAACGCACCCAGTGCGAGTAACCCGAGAGATGAAATAGGCTTTGAGGAGAGATGGAAATGTAGAAACGGATGTAGAAAGAATGGAAACGCGACATGAGGAGTGGTGGGAATTCCACAGGGCAGGACCACTGGTGGCAAATGATCTAGTTTGGACCAAAGTGGTCCCAATTTGCGGAACAAAAAGATCATGCCGGTCCGAAGAGCGGGGAGGTTGGAGAAAGGCTGAAAATAAGGAGAGCGAATGAGATCTCTGATTTATTTCGGAGCAAAACCCAAAAATGTCCTTTGCGTTTGGTAACATTAAGCGTTTCCACGACATTAACGAAAATATTGGGAGCATGTGCACACTAGAGACTCAATGGAGTAAAAATCTTTTCTGGGCGTTCATTTATTTTGTATGCTTGTATTGCTTTTAAATACTCACATTGAAGTGGTATTTACAGCTGTTCTCGACCTTCATATCGGCAGCGGGAACAAAAGATGACGTTTCGCTGACCGAAGAACTGTTGATTGAATCTATGAAGACACAGAGAGACAACCCTGAATTTAAGCAGATCGTCGGTGATATTGTGCGTCGCCTCTTAGCTCATATGAAAGTCGAAGTGGAAGGCTATTTTGATTTCGACGAGTATCGCAGAATCTTTGAGGATGTCGGCATCATCCATTCCGAATTCACGAAGGCAGCTTTCGTCTTGGTTGATGCTGACCACGACAAAAGGATCAGCGAGACGGAGTTCCTGGACGCTGCGATTGATTACATGTGTTCAGATGATGCAAACTCTACTGCCATGTTCGGGCTTCTCGTCTAAGTTCTTCAATCTCTTAGCCATCCCGAATCCAGATGCAACAATTCGCGCTTGCTTATTCCGTGCTTTTCGCTTAACTACTATGCTTGAATTTTCTGATCATATTTAATATGCGTATGTAATAACACATGAAATTTAAACGCTAAAGACTGTCGTGCATATAAAATAGAGAAAACGCTATATCTATGTCAATGGCTTTTGTGGGCTTTATCTCGCGTGAAATGTACTTTTCTATGAATTTTTAAGCACACTAAATATTATTGTAGTCATATAAGCTGCGTAGTCCACGACAGACATACTATAACAAACGCTAAATACGGTGTAGCGGGAAAAAATATAATAATTAGCCTTGTCAGTGACTTTTGCTGTGTATGTTAACCTCTATAATAAGACTTGTTTAAGAATTTTCCGTTAGAATAAATTGTTTCGTTTCAGTTATTTGATCTCGTATGCAAAATCTACTGTCCTCATAGCTAAAACAGGAGTTCGTGAACTAGTTCCTATGTACAGGAAAATAGTTTTGAAACCTTAAATTGAATGCCTGTGCCTGTGTGCAATGTTGGTAAAGACCCCGTGTCCCATTGTGGAACTTCATTTCCCTCGCTCGGCCCGTGTCGCCGGCTATTGAGTCTGCAATGGACCAATTATAAGGTCCATCAGTTTACATCGGTAATAATATCCAACTGCCTGATGACAGAAACAGGATCACATTACAACTCAGGGTCATTAAACCGATTCAATCCCTTAATCGCATGACTGTTCTAGTTTGCATCACACTGTTTCGCTTATTGATTCCAGTTCTTAATAATGGCAGTTAATATCGTGCAGCCTCAAACAGAGAGCAACCCAGATTGGTTTCCTTTTGAAGTTGCTCAATATTTCAAATTACGAGTACAATTGTGATTAAAGTACCGCTACAAAAGAAGTAGACCTACCTTTGCATACGACTCTCATCTGCATTTTCGTCATGTCCGAGCACCTGGCTTAGGCGAGCCAATGCCCGCGTCCACACATGCAAAATGGAGGCAAAGATAGAAATTGCTGTTAATTGAAACACAATACTTAAAGAATCAAACTGTACTGCAAACCGACATCAAATTCGCTATATTTGTAGGCGTTCATTAACAATAATCTCCGTTTATTATTTCAAACTGACACACCGCAGTATGACTACAAGTCATGGTATGAACGGATGATTACAATAATTATATTACATGAGTCGAATTCAACTGTTTGGCCGCCAGGTTTTACTGATTATTTTACCAACCATATACGGCGAATGAAAGGCTGTGTTGATCTTCTGCTCCTCGTGACAGAATGTTACCGTTGTCCTGAACCCTCGTCCCCAGTGCGTCACTTCACGTGCATAATTATATCTAGTCTCCAAATAAGCTCGACAACATCTACACGCACAAACACTATAACTTAATCAGAAGTATCGTATGCATTTATGTATACGAAGACGAAGACAAGAGCAGAATAAGGGTGTCTTCGTTTCATCAATATTCTCTATCAGTCTGTCACTGAAACTCGTAAATTTGGTTCGAATTCCCCAATTAGGCCTACTTCCTTGAGCTCGATCTGTCCTTCAGCGAACATCAACGCGGCATTCTATCGCCACCAAAAACGCCCATCACCAGACACCAACTCCAAACCTTCCCAAGCTTTTCCCTATACTCTACCCAACTCTACTTCCATAGACACAAGAAGCTTCCGGTCTCGTTGCAAAACAGGCGACATAGTTACTGTTCGTCGTTGACGTTTCCCATCGGCACATCTCATTGTCAGCAATGTAGTTGTAAATTGGTGTAATGCAAGTTTGACTGAGACACGGAGACCATGGACTAATGCACTGTTCGGTTTGATAGTGGCGCTAGAGAAGTGATTGAATTATATAAGATTTGATTGGATTAGATTCGATTATATTGGATTGGATTAGATTAGATTACAGCAGATTGGATCAGACTGGCATATACGGATTCTGTGGATCTTAAAAGTTTCACTGACCTCAATTTTCCTGGAGAAAATATTTAGTCTGTGAGACAAAACACGGACCTTACTTGTGGGCAACAGTACTGTAGCTTTTACTACTCGTGATCTGACTGGGTCTTATTTGCGTAGCCTTATAAGTGCGGATATTTCTACTAATATGAAGATCGCAGCCGCTTACCTATTTCCTCGTCAAGAAGCCCCTAGCCCAGGGATGGGCAACTTACGGCCCGCGGGCCGGATCCGGCCCCCGGGGACCTTTGAACCGGCCCTTGACATGTCTTTTATATTAGCACTGAACCTGGCACTTTTGGAACCTTTTATCCGGCCCTACACAAATGTCTGGATTTCTGTACATAGGCCAGCATTAAAACATGTTTCTCATTTATTAAAAATCCGGCATCTTATCTAGTCAACTATTTCACTACTCAGTCTAGAGTCAGTCATCAATGTAATCTACTCTCTGCTTGAAACAAGACCACAAAATTATTGGGTAGGTTCGCTAAGTCTCTACTTTAGAAGCCATCTATCAGAATTTTTCAAATGAAGTTGCTACTGTGAGGAAATTAATTATCAAGATTCAAGAGGCAACACTGCATTTTTCATGTTTTACTGATTCTGCAAATATCAAGAAGTGCACAGAACAAATAGGCCTAATTTGGCTGATTTAGTACTTATGAACTAGTCTTCAAATTGTTTGGATCTCCCTTTTCCATTGATGCCAATCCAGCACAAACTCGATCCATGCAAATGGAATTGACTGAACTCCAATGCAAGAGTGAGTTGGACAGGAAATTTCATAAGGTATACCGCTTATTCAGTTCTACAAACTGTACATTTTTCAGGATTCTAACCCTTCCCTAGATTTTTATACCCTGAAACTGGTTGCACTGTTTCCATGCATGGTGCTCCCATATTTGTGAACAGTTCTTCTCAAAGATTAAACTAACAAAGTGCACAAGCAGATGCAGACTAACAGATGACAATCTCTCCAATGAACTTCGAATTGCCACTTCGAACAGTAAAGCAAACATTCCGGATTTGTGTCGTGAGAAGAAGTGCCAGATCTCACGTTAAATATAGCACACCACACAAATGGATAGGGGCCTACATTACAGACTACAGTTTTATGATTTTTTAAACTGAATAATATTTTTATAGCATATAGGACTGTATGAGTGTATGTATTAGGATAAATAGATTTTCATAGTAAAAATTATCTTCATTTGTTTAACGGTTAGGCCTATTCTGTAATATTTAGTCTGAATAAATTAATATCGTTTCATTTTCTGGGGCAAATGAAACTGCAAAAATTAGCACGCGATTGGCATACGGCCCCTAAGCTGCCCTTAAAATCTTGGGGCGGCCCTCTGTTAAAAGAAGTTGCCCATGCCTGCCCTAGCCGCTCTCTATGAGAGCAGCTTTAAATGATTTATTGTTCACAAGGTGGCGAAAGTTCGACAACCGAAGAAACAGCGCGTGCGTAAACAGCACGAGTTGGTTACAGTCATGTGAACTGTAAAACATTATAATACGCCACATATAGAAGCTCCTGTGAAACAGTGAAAGACACCAACAGTTTATATGCGAAGCCAATAAGAAGAGATAGCAATACCAGGGTCGTCAGTTACTGAACAGGTAAACACTGAGAATTTGGATTAAGATTCTCAGTGATGGGAAAATACTTTGTAAAAGTATTTTGAGTACAAGTAAAAATATTTGATCACAAGAGTATTTAAAATGCAAGTAGAAATACATTTTAATAAAAATATTTTAAATACGCGTAAAAACTACTTATTTGGGTATAGTAGCCTATTTTAAATACTAAGTACAGAATGCTTTGAGACATATTTTGTCAAAAATAATCAAGTCGTATGAAATTGAGTCTCAAACTCTTAATATGGATTTTGATCACCAGCTAAAACATTTATAAATTTCAGCATCCTTTATAAAGCATATAGGCATTAGCCTTAATTATCAGTAGTTGCTAAAAATACTCCTCATTTATGCGTTTACGTCTTGGTAATGAAATTATTTATCACCATTTGAAGGGCAGCCAGCAGTATGGTGACTTTGCACTTCTGGCTCCTGTTCTGCCTTCTGGTATTCTGCAAATGCTTTAACCATGTGACTGTGAAGGTGATGTTTCTGTGGTCTATGCCAACGTCTGAATGAATATTCATGCCGTGTACGGAAACAACGTCATATGTGTGTTTCCCCTCAAGCGTGAGCAAGCCAAAGCAACCGAGTGCCTCACAAGGTCATCTGTAAGCCAATGCGGCGTAGCTCCACTTTAGCTCTTATTTCAGACAACTCCAAGTATCTACTGTTTTTGCTGACCGACAAGCTGTTACGAGTGCTTGAATGATCTAGCCCAATAATAATAGCCCAATAATAATAAGTAACTATATGTATGTATCTATGTATCAATAGATACTTGTAGGCTATAGCCCCCTTTAGGGGTCGTCCATTAATTATGTCAACAAATTTTAGGCCTTTTGACCCCCTCCCCCTTGTCAACAACTGTCAAACATTGACGGACCCCCCAAAAAATTATGTCAACAATCCCAGAACCCCCTACCAGCAGCGTAGCCAGACTGAATTTTTTTCTCAATGTCCTTTTCTTAGAGATTTGAACTCCGATGACCTTTTTTAGACATTTTTTAAGATGACCTTTTTAGTCTTTCGCTACCTTTTTTGGGGTTCATTGGGAAAAAATTTGTTGACGTCAACTTGAACCGAACCCCCTCCCCTGTCAACAACTGTCAAACATTTCCAAACCCCTCCCCCTATTTTGTTCCCTAGCCAATGCACTGATATGTAATAGTCAAGTTATAATTGTTGTTAATTGTTATATGCATTGTGCTTCTGGAAATAAAAAGTTGTCAGTTGTCAGTTGTCAATTAACAAGCAGAAAACCTATCCTCTATAACTGTTAAAGATGCAAGTGATCGAGGAGGAGAAGTTGCGTCCAGCTCATGTGGTCGGCCATCGTCGACTCCTCGTCCAAAAAAAAGCCCAGAGCACGAACGACGTGCAGCGGAGTCCAGTTCGGGAATGATATCCGAATCGCAGTCTTATCAGTGGCTGATAGACTGCGCCCAGATCCAAACCAAATGAACCAGGTTTCAGCCGAGACCATTTGGAGGACATCAAGATTTGAATGCCACCAATCACTTCCAGCATCCTCGAAAAGCAATACAGGGCGTCAGTTGGGTGGAAGGTCGCATAAATCTGCACGTCCTCTACGTTATGATGAACCAGCGCATCAAGGACTTTGGTGACCTGGGTCAGTTCCGCACTGTAGAGGGTGAAGAGGAACGGGCTCAATTATATGACTCAAGCCGTAGGAGGTTCCGAGACGGGTCAGAAGGATGGTCTGATTGACGGTGGAAGCCATAGTCACGCTTTAGAAGTCACACAGGCGCGTATAAACCTACGCTCGAAATTTTGTTCTTGACAAAGCATATAAACACGAACGTGTGCCCGTGGGGTTCAATATATCAAAAAGGTGAAAAGCCGATAAGACAGTTGCATAAGTGTCTACCTTTGCAACTATAAACTATCATGGAATTCGGTCACAGAGTAAATAAACTTGTTTTCGAGCTCATTTAAGTAATAGATATATGTGTGAGAAGTGAAAACATGTTTTCGAGCTCATTTAAGTACTAGATATAATATGTATGAGAAGTGAAAACGTGTTTTCGATCTCATTTAAGCACTAGATATATGTGTGAGAAGTGAAAACATGTTTTCGAGCTCATTTAAGTACTAGATATAATATGTATGAGAAGTGAAAACATGTTTTCGAGCTCATTTAAGTGCTAGATATATGTATGAAAAGTGAACTTTGCTATGACCGTCATAAATGTTCGTATTATTTTGCCAAATAACTCACCCACTACCCCTTCTTCGCCTAGTTCTGCACTTCGAAGCCCTTAAACACTCAGGTTGACAGCATCTTTAAGATATTTATTCTTCACAAGGCGGTTAATGTCCGAAAATCGAATAACAGTGCGTGTGAAAAGTGTAGGCTACGTTATGGTTATAGATCATGTCGCTGGTAAGCATTAGAAAAATCAACATTATTAGCTTTTGTGAAGAACACTAAATGTTCATATGCGAAGCAAGTGAGAGGAGATAGAAGAAAACACAGCCTTTGTATCGTGGAAACAGGTAAACGCTGAGAATTTGGCTTAACCCTCAGGCTACCGAGGTTTTTGTAACACGGGCTACCAAGGGGGGGGGGTGGTTATAACCCACCCCCTGGATTTCGTGTTTGGTTTCACATATCATATCTTGTAATACAGCAATACATTCAGCATTCATTTCTGAACAAAATGGTATATTTAGTTGCACATTATGTATGTATGTATGTATGTAATGTATGTATGTATGTATGTATGTATGTATGTATGTATGTATGTATGTATGTATGTATGTATGTATGTATGTATGTATGTATGTATGTATGTATGTATGTATGTATGTATGTATGTATGTATGTATGTATGTATGTATGTATGTATGTATGTATGTATGTATGTATGATCACTTCTTATAGCGCCCCTTCAAGATTTCTACTCAGAGGCGCTCCCGACTACAGCGCGGACACTGAATCGGAGTTTCACGCCGAAGCGCATGAGCAATTGCGAGTGAAGCACTTTCCCAGGGTCCCCTACGCGGTGGCTTGAGGTGAATTCGAACCCGCAACCCTCCGGCTGCAAGGCACCGAACATACCCCTACACCACCGCGTCCCACAATGTGAATGCACCTCGAAATTACATAATTTTTAACAACGGAACCCTCACAATTAGCGATATTTTATATTATTGCGTACATTTTCTACTTTTTTGATAAACAAATATAAGATTATGTGTGTTTTTAAACTGATCTATGTATCCAGGAACATTATAATGCTTCATTTGTAACAATAGCCTACGAACTAGTCCATACTCTGTTTAATTGTAGCGAAATCTAAAGGCAACATGAAACAAGACTTTACGTTATTGTTCACGGCAGTCAAATATGTCAGTGGTCCTTGCATTTATTGCAAGTTACTCCCGTTTTTTGTGCGAATTCTTCCTGTAAACTGGCTTCTCACTTCATCTTCAGTATCTGTTTTAGTTAATATAAGTTCTAAATCTGTAGCTGTTGACAAACGTTTATGTGGAAATATCGGTTTACGTTGTGATGTTGCATCAGCCATTTTCAGACAGATAACGCGTATTATAATTTATTTCGATCACTTCCAGTTTTCAAAAGACAAAAAGTAAGCAAGCAAATGTAGCCCTGCATTCCCTCTACAGAATGGCGTATTTGTTTCTCTTCCAGGAAGAAAAATGAATACGCTATAGTCGAAAAACCAAGGGGGAGTGTGGTATCAACCCCTCTGGTACCTCGGCTATATCGGGTATCACTTTTGAACCGTCAGATAATGTGCGAAAATGAACCTGCTACAGCTACCTAACATGTAAAAATTATATTCCGTATGAAAACAAATTTATGCATAAAAACGTAGGGGGGATTGTAACCACCCCCCTTGGTAGCCTGATGGTTAAGGTTTTTTCTGGAATTCTACAATGGATGGAAGTAATGGAGATTGGGCGAAGTAGAAGTCAGAATCCTGTTGTGGACTACCTCGAGCAAGTATATAACTTAAATAGCATTAGTTTGGCCCATAATTGGGATTCTGACTTCTACTGGCGGTAGTCCCATTCCACTCTCGTTCATGCATTTGTGGATTGGTGTAATACAGCTCCACTGTGGGGAACACATGAATGCAATAAAGACTTTTTAAAAGGACTGTGATGGGAGCAGGCAATAGGTGAGCAATGCTGCTGAAAAACCAGGAAGGAATAATATCCGGGCCCACGTGGCCTAGGTTCAGTATAGAGGTCATCGTTGGATATTTTACTATAAAGCCTGTAATCTGTAACTATAGGTTAAAAGAGTCTGCGTTTAGATAGCCATTAAGTTTTTATATCTCTTGTTATTTCTGGTTGTCCAATCAGTTCGGAGACGCCGTACTTCGGTCCATAACTTCTTTGATCCTCTACGTAGACCCTCAACAGATAGGACTATATATTACACCGGACTAGGTCTATGCATGTCAAGTGGACTTTTATACGACATTCACTAAACGATCGTAAACATCGCAGTAAAACTCTTGAATAACTTATACACAATAGAAGAAACAACGAAGCTAGAAATTTCGAGTACACCGAAAAGTCGACTTCAAAAGCACCTGTCTAGTATTCAAATAAACTCATAAATATCTATATATATATATCAAGTTAATTGGAAGAAGAGTATGCATCTATGTTGTGGGGCACGGTGGTGCAGGGGTATGTTTCGGTGCCTTGCAGCCGGAGGGTAGCGGGTTCGAATCCACCTCAAGTCGCCGCGTAGGGACCCTGGGCAAGTCCTTCACTCGCAATTGCTCATGCGCTTCGGCGTGAAACTCCGATTCAGTGTCCGCGCTGTAGTCGGGAGCGCCTCTGAGTAGAACTCTTGAAGGGGCGCTATTACAAGTGCTCATGCTCACATACATATACAAACACGAAGTCAAAGGGGAAATAAGAGTCTTTCCGCTTCTTCAAAACATCCTCCATGAATAGGTCACTTTACCCTCGAAAACTTTCTTAAAATTCCCCAAGTGCATTTTTGAGTGCATCATACGCTCAATGGACGGGGCTAAGGTGACAACACTTGTTCCTCTTGACTTGTCTGCTGCGTTTGATACTGTGGATCATTCTATTCTTCTTCGTCGTCTTGAGAACTGGTTTGGGATCTCTGGCCCTGCACTAAATTGGTTTAGTACTTATCTTAGTCCACGCACTCAATCAGTGTATTTAAATGGTAATTATTCATCTGATGCTTTGTTGACATGCGGTGTACCACAGGGATCAGTGCTTGGCCCTCTTTTGTTTACACTATACACCACACCATTAGGAGCATTGCTTGATAATCATTCGCTGAGATATCATTTCTATGCTGATGATACTCAAATTTACATTTCATTTGACAGTCTGTCATGTAACTCATCTGTACAGCTGTTGTCTGCTGTCTTTGATGAAGTACAGTCCTGGATGGCATCCAATAAACTCCTCCTTAACTCATCAAAGACTGAATTTCTGTTACTTGGCACTCCGCAGCAACTTAGGAAATTTGATCGGCTTAAGTCATTGAAACTGAGTGACTCAATTGTTGAGCCGGCCGATGCTGCAAGCAACTTAGGCGTTGTTTTTAATTCTACCATGTCTCTCACTGGCCATGTAAACACTATTTGTAAGTCATCCTATATGTTCATTCGTGACATACACAGAATTAGTCGTTATGTGCCAATATCTCTGACAAATGCATTGGTTTTTAGGTTTCCAGCGCCTCCCCTAAGATTATTGTAATTCGCTTCTTACTGGTATCAATAAGTCAAACATGCTTTTAAGCTGCAGAGGGTTCAGAACTCTTTGGCTAGAGCCATAACTAATACATCCAAATATGAACATACAAACCCTGTGCTGAAATCTTTGCACAGCAAAGAATTCGTTTCAAACTGAAACTCATAGTATATAAAACTGTAAACTCTGACCAACCACAATATTTTAAATCAGGTCTTATTCCACAGACTTATCATTATTCAATGACGTCATCTGAATATATTTGTCATACCTTAATCAAGAACTGTTCTTGGTGAACGAGCTTTTTCAATTGCTGGACCTACTTTTTGGAACTCTCTTCATGCGTATATATATAACAGAGAAGAAATAGGAGCTATATAAAGAAGACAGTAGGAAAACAGGATGGGTAGAGACAGCAGTCATGATGATCAGTTTTGTGTTCGACAGACCAGAGTGAGTCAGGCTGAGTTATTAATAGAATTATTTCGAGGTAGTCTTAGCAACAAGGATAGGTCGGGTAACAAGATACAGTTTGAGGGGAAAACATTGCTACCACTACAAGCACAGCTTGACCAGGCAGGGTATTAGTGAGAGGCAGATGTACACATAGACTTGGCAGAAACCGCTTAGATAGATGGAGTATGGATGAAGAAAGTGTTTCCGTACCACTATGGTCTACAACTGGTCCGGTGCCACAGTTGTGTCTAGAGTTTGTCTACTGTAAATCATGCGAAGTTGGTAAGTTTATCTCCGAAAGCTGCTGCTGTCGATGTGCGAAATTGCCATGTACACTTATGCGCAATGGCACTGACTGCAACAATGCTTGAAATAGTCAAGTCATGACACACGAATATTGCATACGTAATGCATAAAATGGTTAAAATGCAATCAAAGGCTACAAATAATGGCGGTTAAACTGTCATTTTGTTTCTTGGCAGTGCTACATATGTGTCTTTAGTTCCAATGCATTTCTTGACCCACAAATTTTAATTTAGACTCTAACATTATGTTTCCATTGCATACATGACGTCACTTATAGCCATTTGAAGATATTGGTCGCCATCTTGGCCGCCATCTTGGTTTTGTTTCTTGGCAATGCTACATATGTGTCTTTAGTTCCAGTGCATTCCTTGACCCCGAAAATGTTAGATTAGACACTGAGTTCATGTTTCCATCACACACATGACTTCACTTATAGCCATTTGAAGATACTGGCCGCCATTTTGTCCGCCATTTTGGTTTCCTGGCAGTGCTACATACATGTATTTAGTTCCATCGCATTCCTTGACCCCGAAAATGTTAATTTAGACTTTAAAATCATGTTTCCATCACATATAATACTTCACTTAAAGCCATTTGAAGAAAATGGCCGCCATTTTGACCGCCATTTTGGTTTCCTGGCGGTGCTACATATGTGTCTTTAGTTCCATCGCATTCCTTGACCCCGAAAATGTTAATTTAGACTCTAAAATCATGTTTCCATCACATACAATACTTCACTTATAGCAGTTTGAAGCTATTGGCCACCATTTTGGCCGCCATCTTGTTTTCCCATGCAACCGCTAAAAATCCAGGTTGCTATCCGTCATTTTCGTTTTCAGCAGGGTCAAATTAGTCTAGAAACACCCGGTAGCAAATTGTTACATGATTTGCTTCTAACAGTGATTTCTAGAGCTCTTTTGAAATTCCAAGCCTAGACTATGATTTGGAGACCAGAAAGAGGATCTTATACTGAAAGCGCCCAGCAATAGGGAGCCAGTGTAAGACCTCAAACATATATATGTGAAGATATGAGCAAAGCGAGGGAGTCAGGCTATGAGTCTAGCTTTTAAAACCGTTTGAAGCGGGGAGAGACGCTTGTGCCACCCATGAATAGAGAGTTACAGTAGTCCAATTATAAATTATCTGCCAGTTCTGAAAATAAACCAGGTAAAATAGTAATAGAACTCATATTTTTCTTTTTTTAAACTTTTCTGTAGGACCTTTTTGATTCTCCAAGTTTAGCCTTAATTGTTATCCTGTTGCATATCTGTCGTCTAATCACTGCTACAGTCATTCACAGAGAAAGACAAATCTGAGGCTGCAGTCACTGTAGGCCAGAGGTTCTTAACCTTTTTTGGCTCACGACACACCTAAACTTGCAAATAAATTTGGCGACACACCATGCAATAATAATATGTGAAGATCGTTAACATAAAAAAGTTAAAGTTAAACCAATTCATCTATTTAAAATGTTTAATTGTTAACATTTTTAATGAATGATAATGTTGACACTGAATGCTTTCTAGTTTCTAATGATTCTAAAATTCTAATTCTACTAATCTAATTCTTCGATTTTACGTCGTTCGGAACGACTCGTTCCTACGACTCTATGTTAACTTAGGTCTTAGTAGGCCTACCAGTTAATGGGATTTTTGCTCCTGGATATTTCTTTGGATCATATTAAAGCGAGGATCCACAGTTTGTATAAGTGCAATATGTAAGCTGACTGAGGAGGCACCTCCGACCAGTTTGTTCCATTTCATTGCGAAATATAACTTATCAAATTATCAACTAATTCACATTAGGAAATATAACTTATCAAATTATCAACTAATTCACATTAGGGCTACAGCTACCAAAATCTGATTCAGCGTAATCAGTTTTAGATTCGCTAAATTCTCGTTTTCATATGATAAATTTGTCTATTTCGAATGTCATGGTAACGGGTAAATGTTTTCATCGGCGCGGTCGGAAACGCGTGTACTGCAGACTGCAGTGGGTTTGTGTAACAGTATTGTACTATGTACAATAATTATAATTGTAGCCTACATGTATAAGGTAAACACTGCATGGCCGCCCCAGATTTCGATCAAATAAAATATATAAAGAGAGTGCTATGAATTGTCACAGCCTACGTCCACTAAACTGATAAAGTAAGTAAGTCAATGTAATGCAAGAGTGACTGACGCATGCTGTGAGAATTAGCGACACACCAATTCTTCGCGACACACCAACGACACACCATGTTTACGCGATACACTGCCGGTCGATTCGCGACACACTAGTGTGTCGCGACACACCGGTTAAGAACCTCTGCTGTAGGCTATTATAGGCGTTACCCATTTGTACCTGTTACTGTCACGATACAAAGTTTGAGTAATTCTGGACAAAAATCACTATCCCGACGATTGCAGTCGTTTATCAATCAATCACGTTGTATTAAAGACCTTTAAAACACCACTAACTGTATACTTTTCAAGCCACAACAAAACAAAAGAGCCCTAAATTTGAGTTTAAGAAAACTAACCACGCGACTACTTTGTAGCGTAGACCATAACTAAATAGAAGCCGACAGAAATGTTAATACATTTGGTGCTATTTTACTGACTCAGAAAGTCATTCTTGTCGTAAGGATTGTAATGAAGCCAGATTGAGAGTTAGGCTATATTTGATATGTTTGGTCTTCGTTTATTGTTACTGCAAAGCGATTATCCTTCAAGTCTTCCAAGAATGACATTGTTAACCGATGTCTCTGAAGAATTCGATTTGTGCCGGGACGATAAAGCGCCCACAATTAACGTGCATTCAATTCCCCACACAAAATTTATTCTTGGATGACTAAGCAGTTGTAAATTTAAACAATACGAGTAAAGTATCATGTGCGCAAAATTGTCACTAAACTTATCCGGTGGCGATATCTGAGGTGTTTTGAAGAGCAAATCGGAACTAACATAAGCATAGATATTGGCAACATTAGGCCTATATAGGACAGGCATACTTTTCAATTGGAATTACGTCTCTCGGTTAAGTTATATGTTTTGGTCACATTTCCAATTAGGAGAGATCTCGAGATGTCAGCTGAATGTATCGTCCATTTTTAATAAGTAGGCTATGTCCAGATCGGCAAATAAAGTATTTTATGACTGAATAATTTAACGTTAAACTGTAATTAAAATGTCTGTGAGCTGTGCAGACACCAGCAATGAGGTCATTTAGACGCCAACCGTCTCATGATCAGTGCCTGGAATTCTTTCATAGAACAGCAGAAAGGCTTTTTGATCGAGAGCTTCCTTTGCATCACAGGAACGAACAGTGTCATCTCTGATGTAATACCAAGGGCCAGGAATTGGATGCGGACGCTTTGCCTTCTCTCTCTTCTTCTTTATTGCCTTCCTCTTCTCCATTGTTGCTAAGTCATCGTCATTCGGAACTTTCTCCCGTTCATCAAAGTTCTTCTGCAGGAACTTATCTCTCAGTTGGTCCTCCATTTGTGCACTGGAGTCTCTTTGTTTGACGTAAGCGACGTAGTGACCTTTAGAAATGGAGAAACCACAATGAACGACCACAGCGTAGAGAGAGTACCAGACGTTTTCGTCTTCGGGATCGACTCTCAGAGCACTGCAACTGCAGAAAGGACCCAAGTCCAGCAATTCATCGTATGAAATCATTTCATCACGTTTTACGAATCCCGTTGGCTTTTGTTCAAATCTTTCCAAGCGAAGAACGAGAACAGCCGGTGGACTGGAGATCAGAGTATGCTTCGTTGCTGATGTCATCGTAAGCTCATCACTTTCTTGTAAATGGCAGTTTCTACACAGGTGCCTTCTGTCAATTACTTCAGCTCTAGTGAGATATTTCAAGCACTGGCTGACATTTTGATTTGGAGTCTTAAACACGCGAAACAGACGATTCTTAGCTTCAGGATTAACTGATTCTTCACATGCAATTGGTTGTAGCATGTTCTTAATGGCTATTTTGAAGGAAGAGGTTTTTCCATCTTCATCAATTGCTGACAATGAAGATAGGTCTGTTTCACAGCTGGTACTACTTTCAGCGTATTTTCCGCCAACAGTCAGTGATCTCTGTTGTGACTCTGTGAAAAAAGTTCCAAATCTTCTTGATGCTATCTGTTTATTGCTTGTATCACGCCTAAAAGTAATGCCCCGAGGTGCCTCAAACGCGGATGGTGTTGTGGGTTTGATTTTGCTTTCCTCCGCTTTCTGTTCGTCCGGTATCAACGTGCTAAGTGGAACCGAAAGGAAAGACCTGCGAATAGCATAAGGTTCTTCGCAGGAGTGACATGTGTAGACTGTAATGAATTGTCCTCCGAATATTCGATCAACGGCTGTCATTATTGTTTGGCTCTCTGGACCAGCGGACGTTAACTTCGAGGCATTTCGTTCTTCTGCTCGTAATATATCAAGAAAATTAATCAGCATATCGAGACTGTTATGTTGTCTTCGATCATTGAAGCTCTGTGTTGCTTCCATAAATTTGTAATACAATGTCTTAAGTGCTCCATTTCTCTGTTCAGGGTAGTTGTATTTGGAGGCCAATTCCATAAATACTTCGCTCAAAGTGAAGCCTGTCAAAGCATTTCCCAGATCGTATAAGTTCAAGTTCAATCCAAAGGAAAGAAGAACTGTTTGAAGCAAACATTGCATAACTGAGTTGAAGCAGCAAGTGTTTCCAAAATTTTGAAATCCTTTGGGCATCAGACTTCTTTCTAAACACACCAACAATTCACAACAATTAATTACTCTTATATAGGCCCCTACCAATAATTATTAGTACTACACGGTGAGTGGAAAAGTGACCTCCTAGAAATCTCCACAAATAACTTGCAATCAGACTCAATCACAATTTAAGTTTTAATCAAATTTGAAAAAGAATCAATTCAACTTCCTGTTCAACCTATTAAGCTATATTTGTATTGAAAAATATTCTTTTTCTTCGACGCAGGCAGTAGGCGCGCCAGCCACTGACTTATCCCAGCGTCAATCATGAGTTGACCCATTTCATTCAACACCTGCCTGATACGTTGACTCAGCTCATGAGTATTTAGAATTTTTGTCCTGCGACTTTCTTGCAATATTCCCAAGACTTTATAGTCCACATGATTTAGGTTTGGACTGGTTCTGCTTCTGGTTCTTCCAATTCTAGCGCCTCTGCTTCGGGTCTTCATGCTTCTATGTTGTTTCCTTTTCTGCATCCCAGGCAACTCGTTCTCGGCACCAACAAAGGAGCGTGCCGTCAGGCAATCAAGGGCCATTGACATTGACTAAATACCTCAGTAGCAATAATAATAACTGTAATTAATAATGCTAATCACTAATCAGTGTAATCACTAGTTATTATGCATGCAATAAATGTAATTATGTTGTAATCTGGACCTACATGTACTACAAGTAGTTGAATTTATTCCTGGTTTGAGTGTTCATGGTTGATTCCAACTATTATGCCTGCTGTTCGAATGTTTCTATATCGAAATATGGTAAAATTTTGATGGTGTTGTGCTAGTCCTAAATATTAATATTTTTTCATAGAACGTTTTGCGTGATGTTTTTGGATGGAATGGAACCAAATGGAACCTTGGAGAACAGTAGTTTCAAACTTTTATTTTTTAGGACCACCCTAATATCCGTACTCTGGTGTACATACTTTTAAGTTTTAACCCAGGCCTCTGACCGTGCTAAGATGGAACAACTGGTGAACAAGCTTAAGCGATGCGGGTTTCTCCTCACCACTGCTCTAACTGTCCAGCAAATGGCAGCCAAGGCCGATGATTCTCTCTTCAGGGCCGTCATTACAAATGAAAGCCATGTTCTTAGAAGCTTTCTACCAGAGTCCCGGAGTCACAGCTATAATCTACGAACTCGAGTCCACGGTTACAAACTGCCTCCAAAGGACGATAGGAATTTTATTCCCAGAATGCTGTATAAGAACATATGCTGACAGTCTGACAGTATTGTGAAGCCCACAATATTAGGCCACGCTGGCTAAGCGCCTCAGAAAATGCCGCATAATGCACTATTGCTTGTTGAAGTTGCGGCTGTGTCAACTTGATTTTTCTTGAAATAAACGAATATGTGATGATGATGAACTACAATCAACTTTGAATATGAGTACAACATTCTAACAATAAACGTGTTGCGCTGTAAATTATCTCAAAGAGGTACACACTGGTCGTGCGATCGCGGTCGCGGTCGCAGGGCATATTGCTGGGGCTTTTGGTGGAAGTAAACCATGCAGTAAGTGCAGTTCAGCAGGACCGCAGAGAAAAGACGGGTGTCAGCTTCAAGGCAAAGTCGCTCAAATGTTGGGTAGTCGTGAGGAAGGTACCGGAGGCGGATTAGCTTGCTTATTATTGACTGGAGTCGGCATAATTATATCCTGTTGTCCTGCAAACCCCACCATGCCGGGGCATCATAGAGTATACGAGCCACTTTTGTTGCACGTACTATATACACTACATCATAAAGCTGCGGACTCGAGAGGCCATGCGCAACAAGGATGCGCAGGGCATACATTGATTGTCTTGTCTTACAACAATAGTACTACCTTAAACTCGCAGAAATTATGTCTGTAAAGAAAAGTTAGAATTGTTACTAGTATATTTTCATAACAGATATATATGATTTGACTAAGCTTAATAATTATAAGCAATCTGGAATTTATGTATTAATCTGTTTTCTAATTGAAACAATGTCCTACTTATTTGGGAAGTGAAAGACTAAACAAATGGCCAACCTGAATTCCTGCGATGAACGAGAACCTGTATCATTTTCCATAGTTTACTTATACACGAACGGAGTTCAGTCAGATGGCTTTTCAGTTGGGCAGACGACGAGTCAGAATCTGGTTTCGTCATCTCGAGCAACAATGCAGCCATTCTTGTGTGTTTAGCCTGTATTCCGTCGAATCTCTTACTAGCATCACTTAAGCCCAATTCACGTTTGACGTCCTCAAGGTAGTTTAAACTATGAAACTTAGCGATCTCTTTCTCACTGAATGTCGTTATTTTCGAATGATCATTTCCTGCATCGGCAATCTTGCGGTAGAGGTCCACTAGCAATCTCTTATAGCCGTTCAGTGTTTGCGCATTCGTTCTATCAGAACTAATTGCTGTTTCGCAACAACGCTTCTCTGCCAGCTCTGAAATTAAACAAAATAAAATAGTTATCGAACTCATATTTTTGAAAGAATTTTCTAATGGACCATTTGATTCTCCAATTTCTCTACGGTAATAACTGCAATGAAATCAGTCACAGCGAAGTGCAAAGTTGAGGCTGCTCGAAAATTATGCACCTCACCACCCCTTGTGTCACTGTAGGCCTACAGACGATGCCCGTTTGTGCCTCTTACTGTCACGATAGAAAGCTTGAACAATCCTAGAGGCTAGACAGTAGACAGCAATCTCTGTCCCGAAAGCCACCGTCGTTTATCATTTAATCACATTATTTAGGATCTTTAAAACACATCTAACGAGGTACTTTTCAAACCACAACAAAAAGGGGTTAAATTGGAGTTTTAGAAACCAAATACGCAACTACATTGTAGCATAGGCCCTGTAACTAAATATAAGTTGTTATAAATGTCAACGCCCTTTGTGCCATATTACTGGCTCAGAAAGTCATCCTTGTCAAGAGTATGGTTAGCAATGGCAATCTTTCATTCATTCATTCTGAGAATTTATATAGCGCCTCTTTACGATATCTACTCAGAGGCGCTCTATGCGCTAGTTTATTATGATCTCACCCTCCCTAGAGTTGCAAAAAAGTTTCATTTTAAGAATGTAATATAGCTTTGCAAATATGTTTCTATTATTTATTTCATCTGTTAGCAAAATAATGCACAGTTAGCTAGAAGAGTCACCAGTGGCGGGCCAGCGCACACGCGTACACGCGTGGAACCAACCAACGGAATCCCGTCGACAACAGTACTGAAGATGGCATGGATGTTCAGAGTATTTTGAGCCAAGTTGCGTCAATAGAGTAGAGCGGCCACAGGTGACAGCGATCGCAAACACGGTGACGATGCCAACGAGTAGTCCCTCACTTGTGGAAGATGACGCACGTCCGGCTATTCGTCGAGGCACAAGAAATACGTAGAAAAGGCATTCGTCGTGTGTCGGTCGGTAGATTTAAGGGCCTCCAGTGACTGAAGGTCGAGGTCACTCGAATGGCCCGCGTCGATCGCCCTCCACCGAGACGAAAACACGCGGTATGGCTCAGGCTCGACCGTACATCAGAAGGATGGGCCTGATGCAGTCACATAGGCCAAGGCGACTTGCGAGCAAAATAACATCGAAAGCACAAAATCCTTGGCAAAACCGACGAATGCGTCCGGCACACAAACCTAGCACCAGAAAACTCCGATATATCCGAAGTTAGGCCTACTGGGAAAATTGTGCGTTTAGACTCAATAATCCATCGAAATGACGGAGATGTCGATCAGTCACCGACATGGCCTTTGTGATGCGCATACATACTCTCGTCAGTATTGTAAAGCATCCAGATTAAGAGTAATACAAATCTCTTTAGTCTTAGTGTGTTATTACTACAAAGAGTCTAACCTTCAAGTTTCCCACGAAAGTTATCCGATGTCTCTGAAGAATTCGATTGGTGCCGAGACGAAATATCGCTCCCAATTAACATACATTCAATTCGCCCCACAAAACTGAGGTTTGGATGACTAAGAAGTTTATTAACTTCTGTACTTTCAAAGGCAACTTTCATCGTTTGAAATGGACGACCAACATATGCCTCGTGATCTGTTTCCAGCTGATTCGCCCTCGTAGTCAATCCGTCAAAACTGCTGCAGACATCGCTAGCCGATCCTTTTGATGTCAGCTCAGTGCAATAAGTCTCAAAACTTTTCAAAATGGCATGAATGCTATCAGTTTCTTCTTTTTCAATCGCGAAATCCTTGATTTGCTCTTGCTTTATCTGAAGCAACTGCTCCATCAGATAATTAGTGTGGCTATCTATCATTTCTTTGAGCTCCAAATTTCTTTGTCGAATTGTATCTTCTGTTTCTGCCAAATTTAAGAGAACTTCTGTCCTTCTCTGTTCCATCATCCTTCCCTTTGATAGAATCTCTTTTACACACTTTGAAATCTTCCCTGCTTCCTTTTCAATTGTCTGGCGGAATTGTGTATGAACCGTAGTTACATCTTTGCATTCGTGTAACTTGTGATTTTCAACAAAGCAGGATACGCAAATGATTTCCTTGCAGTCGATGCAATATAAGTCTAATGGCTTTTGGTTATGAACTGTACAGTTTCTTGTTGGTTGCATTATTCTTATAACTTCCTCCGTTGCATTTCCAATTTTCACAATATTGTGGGTTTTGCTCAACTTGAGTAACTTGTGGTCTTTCGAACACATATCGCAAAGGTTGTCTCTGCATTCTAAACACCTCATTGTAGCTTCCTTTTTCTTTTGTTCGTCTCCTTCGTAAAGGACTTTACACATATCGCAAACAAGGACTGGTTTGTTACCTAGTTGTAGCAGAGTTATCTCATCTATAAGACTGTCCATGAAGAAGTTCTTTTGTAAGCCGATCATTCCTTCTGATGGAATGATAAAAGGTTTCCTACATAATGGACATGGCATGCTCTCTTCTGGTTCCTTCTGTGTTGCGTCTCCTGTTTGTTTGAGACAATCAAGACAGAACGTGTGAATGCATGGCAATATTCTGGGATCAGTGAATGCTTGGAAACAGATACAGCATTCCGTCAGTTTCAGAAGTTGATCTCGTGCTGCAGTCATCTTCAACGGTTGTATGTCTTACTGGAAGCATAATATTACATCCTTAAAACTAGGATTAGTTGGAATCGATAACGGCTTGTATTACGTATGATTCGATGCAATGTAATAATGTAATAATGCCTTGAAATTTCTTATCATCACACAAAATAATCAGGTAGAATAGATTATGAACCGGCGCCATATCGAATTCAAATCCGCAGTCTTCGGGGTTTTTGGTAGCGCCCAGAATCCAGGAAACTACTAGGTCGTTGAGGCGCTCCCTACTCCAACGCGGTTGAAACCGAACAGTATTGAGTTTAGTAAGGAAAGTTTCGGAGGCAGACTCCTGAGGGTGTAGACGCAGCTCTAGAGGAAGACCATTCCAGATCATTGGGCCTGCCACAGAAAAAGCTCGGTTCTGCATTGTTGCAGTACGAGCAAAAATAAACCATAAGAACTCCTTTTTCTGCGGAGCGTAGGAGGCGACGCCCTGGGACAACAGAAATCAAACAGCAGAGCTCACGGCTGAGGTAAGTTGGGGCGAGGCCCTGGAGAGAAAATTTTCAATGATAATAATAATAATAATAATAATAATAATAATAATAATAATAATAATAATAATAATAATAATAATAATAATAATAATAATAATAATAATAACAATAACAATAACAATAACAATAATAGTAATAGTAATAACAACAATAATAATAATAAAAAATATCAAAACTTACATTTCTTAATCAGTCTGTACAAGAGTTTAGTGGCTTTATGAAGAAATAAATTTGTCAATAATAATAATAATAATAATAAATAAATAATAATAATAATAATAATAATAGTAGTAGCCATGTCTGCCGCGGCATTTACATAATAATAATAATAATAATAATAATAATAATAATAATAATAATAATAATAATAATAACGGTCTTCTTCAGAGCTGTTCACCACACTAACAGAAAAATTCGACCAAGCCAGATGGAGGGCTGTCACTACCGAACATGCTGGTGACTGGCTTTACACACTACCGATCACGTCGTGTGGCCTGAGACTGAGCGACGAGGCGGTCAGGGTGGCGGTTGGACTGCGGTTGGGAGCTAACATATGCGAGCCTCACACGTGCGCTTGCGGTGCAGCAGTCACCGCTAGGGGCGAGCATGGTTTGTCCTGCTCTCTGGGCTTTGGCCGAGTGGCACGCCACGGGGCCATCAACGACCTGGTGTACCGTGCTTTATCGAAAGCTGGGTTCCCAACAATCAAAGAACCGCAGGGGTTGTTCCGATCCGACGGAAAAAGACCGGATGGGATCACCCTCATCCCTTGGAAAGCCGGCAGAAGTCTGGTGTGGGACGCCACGGTTATAGACACTCTGGCACCGTCGTACCTTACGGCATCAGCAGCCAGAGCGGGGGCAGCGGCGAGCCTGGCAGAGGACAGGAAGACACAGAAATATCACGCCTGTCTAGAAACACACGTTTTCATACCGCTAGCCCTGGAAACGCTGGGTCCCATCAATACCGCTGGCCTCAATTTTATTTCTGACCTGGGTCGCCACCTCACGCTAACTATGGGTGAACCGAGAGAGACCAGCTACATTTTTCAGAGGATCTCGGTCACAGTACAACGCTTCAACGCCGTAGCATTTAGTGGCACTTTTATCAAACCCACGCCCGGCATGGATGAGGAGTAGCCGTTCCAGATGCATTGCTTTTATAATTTTATAAGTCCCTGGGGGAATGAAGTACCTCAGGGCATAAAAAAAAAAAATAATAATAATAATAATAATAATAATAATAATAACATAATAATAATAATAATAATAATAATTATTATTATAATAATAATAATAATAATAATAATAATAATAATAATAATAATAATAATAATAATAATATATGTGTGTTGCCTTCGTCGTTTCCACACGCCAGTGCGTTGGCCCCGTTTACTTTTTAAATTTAACAGAATCCTAACACTAGAAGAACCGAGAAATCGAACTTCCTAGAAGCACCGAAGGGGTCATTTAGACCCCACATAATTTATAATGCAAAGTCAATTGCAAATTCAATTAAATTGACTACCAACTTTATTAACATAAATTACATAAGCACAAACAAGTGTAATAAGTAAGTTGGAATGGGATAATTAGAGATCCTCTGCTCTCACCAGATCTCCTATCCTCTCGTCAGCTCTCCTCCGCTCTCACTAAATCTACTATCCACTCACCAGATCTCCTATCCTCTCACCAGAATTCCTATCTTCTCACCAGATCTCACCATATCTTCTCGCCAAATCTCCCACCCTCTCACCAGATCTCTCCTCTCACCAGATCTTCTCTCCTCTCGCCAGATCTTCTATATTCTCATCAGATCTCCTCTCCTTTCACCAGTTCTCCTATCCTCTCACCAGATCTCCTCTTCTCTCACCAGATCTCATCTCCTCTCGCCAGATCTCCTATCCCCTCACCATATCTTCTATCCTCTCATCTGATCTTCTAACCTCTGACCAGATCTTCTTTCCTCTCACCAGATCTCCTCTCCTCTCAACAACAGATCTCCTATCCTCTAGCCAGATCTCCTATCCTCTAGCCAGATCTCCTATCCTCTCACCAGATCTCTCCTCTCACCAGATCTTCTTTCTCCCACTAGATATCCTCTCCTCTCACCAGATATCCTTTCCTCTCACCAGATCTCCTCTCACAAGATCTCCTCTCCTCTAACCAGATCTCCGCTCCTCTCACCAATCATCCTTCTCGCCAGATCTGCTATCCTCTCACTTGATCTCCTCTCTCTCTCAGATCTTCTTTCCCATCGCCAAATGTCCTCTCCTCTCGCCAGATCTCTAATTCTCTCGCCAGATCTGCTATCCTTTCACCTGATCTCCTATCCTCTCACCTGATCTCCTCTCCTCTCACCAGATCTCCTCTTCTCTCACCAGATCTCATCTCCTCTCGCCAGATCTCCTATCCTCTCACCATATCTCCTCTCCTCTAGCCAGATCTCCTATCCTCTAGCCAGATCTCCTCTCCTCTCACCAGATCTCCTCTTCTCTCACCAGATCTCATCTCCTCTCGCCAGATCTCCTATCCTCTCAACATAGCTCCTATCCTCTCATGTGATCTTCTCTCCTAGAACCAGATCTTCTTTCCTCTCACCAGATATCCTCTTCTCTCACCAGATATGTTCTCCTCTCACCAGATCTCCTCTCACAAGATCTCCTCTCCTCTAACCAGATCTCCGCTCCTCTCACCAAATCATCCTTCTCGCCAGATCTCCTATCCTCTCACTTGATCTCCTCTCCTCTCGCCAGATCTACTATCCTCTCACCAGATCTCCTCTCACCAGATCTTGTTTTCTCACACCAAACCTCTTATCCTCTTACCAGATCTCCTCTTCTCTCCCAGATCTTCTTTCCCATCGCCAAATGTTCTCTCCTCTCGCCAGATCTCTAATTCTCTCGCCAGATCTGCTATCCTTTCACCTGATCTCCTATCCTCTCACCTGATCTCCTCTCCTCTCACCAGATCTCCTCTTCTCTCACCAGATCTCATCTTTTTCTCGCCAGATCTCCTATCCTCTCACCATATCTCCTATTCTCTCATCTGATCTCCTCCCCTCTGACCAGATCTTCTTTCCTCTGACCAGATCTCCTCCTCTCACCAGATCTCCTCTTCTCTCACCAGATCTCCTATCCTCTCACCTGATCTCCTCTCACCAGATCTCTTATCTTCTCACATTTGATTGTAAAATTAGTTTTGATCTATAATATTATGGAATAAAAAACAAGAAATGCGTAGCCTGATATGCAAATACTAATACAGGGGTCAGATTGACCCCTTGGTGTTTAAAGGTAGAACAGCAAAAATTTCAGAAATTGTGAATCCCCCCGAGTTCAAATTTTGGCCGAGGGTACACCCTACGAAGTCCTGAGCCATACCGCGTGTTTTCGTCTCGGTGGAGGGCGATCGACGCGGGCCATTCGAGTGACCTCGACCTTCAGTCACTGGAGGCCCTTAAATCTACCGACCGACACACGACGAATGCCTTTTCTACGTATTTTTTGTGCCTCGACGAATAGCCGGACGTGCGTCATCTTCCACAAGTGAGGGACTACTCGTTGGCATCGTCACCGTGTTTGCGATCGCTGTCACCTGTGGCCGCTCTACTCTATTGACGCAACTTGGCTCAAAATACTCTGAACATCCATGCCATCTTCAGTACTGTTGTCGACGGGATTCCGTTGGTTGGTTCCACGCGTGTACGCGTGTGCGCTGGCCCGCCACTGGTGACTCTTCTAGCTAACTGTGCATTATTTTGCTAACAGATGAAATAAATAATAGAAACATATTTGCAAAGCTATATTACATTCTTAAAATGAAACTTTTTTGCAACTCTAGGGAGGGTGAGATCATAATAAACTAGCGCATAGAGCGCCTCTGAGTAGATATCGTAAAGAGGCGCTATATAAATTCTCAGAATGAATGAATGAAAGATTGCCATTGCTAACCATACTCTTGACAAGGATGACTTTCTGAGCCAGTAATATGGCACAAAGGGCGTTGACATTTATAACAACTTATATTTAGTTACAGGGCCTATGCTACAATGTAGTTGCGTATTTGGTTTCTAAAACTCCAATTTAACCCCTTTTTGTTGTGGTTTGAAAAGTACCTCGTTAGATGTGTTTTAAAGATCCTAAATAATGTGATTAAATGATAAACGACGGTGGCTTTCGGGACAGAGATTGCTGTCTACTGTCTAGCCTCTAGGATTGTTCAAGCTTTCTATCGTGACAGTAAGAGGCACAAACGGGCATCGTCTGTAGGCCTACAGTGACACAAGGGGTGGTGAGGTGCATAATTTTCGAGCAGCCTCAACTTTGCACTTCGCTGTGACTGATTTCATTGCAGTTATTACCGTAGAGAAATTGGAGAATCAAATGGTCCATTAGAAAATTCTTTCAAAAATATGAGTTCGATAACTATTTTATCTGGTTTAATTTCAGAGCTGGCAGAGAAGCGTTCTTGCGAAACAGCAATTAGTTCTGATAGAACGAAAGCGCAAACACTCGGCGGCTATAAGAGATTGCTAGTGGACCTCTACCGCAAGATTGCCGATGCAGGAAATGATCACTCGAAAATAACGACATTCAGCGAGAAAGAGATCGCTAAGTTTCATAGTTTAAACTACCTTGAGGACGTCAAACGTGAACTGGGCTTAAGTGATGCTAGTAAGAGATTCGACGGCATACAGGCTAAACACACAAGAATGGCTGCATTGTTGCTCGAGATGACGAAACCAGATTCTGACTCGTCGTCTGCCCAACTGAAAAGCCATCTGACTGAACTCCGTTCGTGTATCAGAGAACTATGGAAAATGATACAGGTTCTCGTTCATCGCAGGAATTCAGGTTGGCCATTTGTTTAGTCTTTCACTTCCCAAATAAGCATGACATTGTTTCAATTAGAAAACAGATTTACATAAATTCCAGATTGCTTATAATAGTTAAATCATATTTCTGTTATGAAAATGTACTAGTAACAATTCTAAATTTTCTGTACAGACATAATTTCTGCGAGTTTAAGGTTTGTATTATTGTTGTAAGGCAAGACAATCAATGTATGCCCTGCGCATTCTTGTTGCGCATGGCCTCACGGGTCCGCAGCTTTATGATGTAGTATATAGTACGTGCAACAAAAGTGGCTCGTATACTCTATGCTGCCCCGGCATGGTGGGGTTTGCAGGACAACAGGATAGATGCCGACTCCAGTCAATAATAAGCAAGCTAATCCGCCTCCGGTACCTTCCTGACGACTACCCAACATTTGAGCGACTTTGTCTTGAAGCTGACAACCGTCTTTTCTCTGCGGTCCTGCTGAACTGCACTTACTGCATGGTTTACTTCCACCAAAAGCCCCAGCAATATGCCCTGCGACCGCGACCGCGATCGCACTGCAGATAATTTACAGCGCAACACGTTTACTTCCATCCAAAAATATGCCTGCGATCGCACGACCATTGTGCACCTCTTGCAGCTAATTTACAGCGCAAGACGTTTATATTGTTAGGTAAAAGCTTCTAAGAACATGTTGTAACCCATATTGACAGTTGATTGTTGTTAAGAGTATGTATACCAGAGTACGGATATTAGGGTGGTCTCTAAAAAATAAAAGTTTGAAACTACTGTTCTCCAAGGTTCCATTTGGTTCCATTCCATCCATAAACATCACACAAAAGGTTCTATGAAAAAATATTAATATTTAGGACTAGCACAACACCATCAAAGTTGTACCATATATCGATATACAAGCATTCTAACAGTAAGCATAGCTTAATAGTTGCAATCAATAATGAACACTCAAACCAGGAATAAATTCAGCTACATGTAGTACATGTAGGTCCAGATTACAACATAATTACATTTATTGCATGCATAATAGGCCCTACTAGTGATTACACTGATTAGTGATTAGCATTATTAATTACAGTTATTATTATTGCTACTGAGGTATTTAGTCAATGTCAATGGCCCTTGATTGCCTGACGGCACGCTCCTTTGTTGGTGCCGAGAACGAGTTGCCTGGGATGCAGAAAAGGAAACAACATAGAAGCATGAAGACCCGAAGCAGAGGCGCTAGAATTGGAAGAACCAGAAGCAGAACCAGTCCAAACCTAAATCATGTGGACTATAAAGTCTTGGGAATATTGCAAGAAAGTCGCAGGACAAAAATTCTAAATACTCATGAGCTGAGTCAACGTATCAGGCAGGTGTTGAATGAAATGGGTCAACTCATGATTGACGCTGGGATAAGTCAGTGGCTGGCGCGCCTTGCTGCCTGCGTCGAAGAAAAAGAATATTTTTCAATACAAATATAGCTTAATAGGTTGAACAGGAAGTTGAATTGATTCTTTTTCAAATTTGATTAAAACTTAAATTGTGATTGAGTCTGATTGCAAGTTATTTGTGGAGATTTCTAGGAGGTCACTTTTCCACTCACCGTGTAGTACTAATAATTATTGGTAGGGGCCTATATAAGAGTAATTAATTGTTGTGAATTGTTGGTGTGTTTAGAAAGAAGTCTGATGCCCAAAGGATTTCAAAATTTTGGAAACACTTGCTGCTTCAACTCAGTTATGCAATGTTTGCTTCAAACAGTTCTTCTTTCCTTTGGATTGAACTTGAACTTATACGATCTGGGAAATGCTCTTGACAGGCTTCACTTTGAGCGAAGTATTTATGGAATTGGCCTCCAAATACAACTACCCTGAACAGAGAAATGGAGCACTTAAGACATTGTATTACAAATTTATGGAAGCAACACAGAGCTTCAATGATCGAAGACAACATAACAGTCTCGATATGCTGATTAATTTTCTTGATATATTACGAGCAGAAGAACGAAATGCCTCGAAGTTAACGTCCGCTGGTCCAGAGAGCCAAACAATAATGACAGCCGTTGATCGAATATTCGGAGGACAATTCATTACAGTCTACACATGTCACTCCTGCGAAGAACCTAATGCTATTCGCAGGTCTTTCCTTTCGGTTCCACTTAGCACGTTGATACCGGACGAACAGAAAGCGGAGGAAAGCAAAATCAAACCCACAACACCATCCGCGTTTGAGGCACCTCGGGGCATTACTTTTAGGCGTGATACAAGCAATAAACAGATAGCATCAAGAAGATTTGGAACTTTTTTCACAGAGTCACAACAGAGATCACTGACTGTTGGCGGAAAATACGCTGAAAGTAGTACCAGCTGTGAAACAGACCTATCTTCATTGTCAGCAATTGATGAAGATGGAAAAACCTCTTCCTTCAAAATAGCCATTAAGAACATGCTACAACCAATTGCATGTGAAGAATCAGTTAATCCTGAAGCTAAGAATCGTCTGTTTCGCGTGTTTAAGACTCCAAATCAAAATGTCAGCCAGTGCTTGAAATATCTCACTAGAGCTGAAGTAATTGACAGAAGGCACCTGTGTAGAAACTGCCATTTACAAGAAAGTGATGAGCTTACGATGACATCAGCAACGAGATTCGC